>JAJOZX010001552.1:287500-372500 GCA_023014485.1 Bathynomus jamesi | reverse complement strand
CTTCGACAAGTTCTTTTCTTCCTCTGGCCCGAACATTCCTTTGTTTGCTCGCTTCAGGGATTACTGGAGCTTCATTGACCAGAGCAGCTACCATCCCTTTGAAGATGACCCGCAAGACCCTGACCCCTTGCAGACTTTTTGTCTCTGATAACCGGAACAGTGTTGTTGAATTCATCAGTGCCAGACTTAGTCAGAAGCAGGATCGGGATGATTACCAAGAATACATGGAGCTGGCGCTTCTCTTCTTGGGGGCAACCGTCCCTCCAAGGAAGCAGAAGAAGAGTCTCTTCCGCTATACCGGAGCATTCCACCGAGCTAGGTGGATGGCAAAAGGAATTTATTCCCTCAAGATCTTCTTGTTTCGGAGGCAGTTTTCCCTAACGCCGTCGGAAGAGAAGGCGCTGCGACGCATCAACGTATTCTCCACTACGATTTACCTTCGAGCGTGGTTTGAGGCACCCAGTGGCGTCGATGCTCCTCGAAACGACATCGAGCTCCTCCGACAGCTTGAAGGATACAAGACCAAAGACGAGGCAGTTGCAACCATTGCGATAGCCAAGGCTCAGAACCACCTCTGGTACCTCAGTGAAGACCTTGTTGGTCTCGCCTTTTTCTCGGATAAGGTAGACAATTTGGAAAAGAAGCATATGCTTAAAAATCTCCATGAGGTCCCTGCGCGCAAGAAGGGGCTAAGAAAATTCGAGTCAAAGTGCATGAAATCGCCGTATCTGCTCACTCTCCCAGACTTCGTGACTAAACGGACTGTTAACTTCTTCAAATGCATGGGACTCAAAGTTCCCCACTACCTGGAGGACCTGGTGGCGATGAAGGAGAGAGTTAGGGCCATTCGGGTCGTCAATGACTGCGCTGAGCGAGCGGTGAAGCTCGCAACTGACTTCAACAGCTCGATCACCCAGCGCGAAGACGAGAAAGAATTGGCATTCCAAGTGATCGAGCATCATCAGAAGACTATGCCCAGTGCAAAGAAGTCCCATTACATATGATCCCTACGGATATGTTGGTAAATTTTTCATTGTTTTCTTAATGTGTTGAAAAGACTAAGGTTTCTGTTAATTGTTTTGGATGTAAAGTTACGGAAGTACATTTTTTGTTCAGCTGATTCCATAATCTCCCCAATAAGACTTGAAGGAGGCTCTTGGGGGACCAGTAAATATTACTCAAATTGAATAAAATTTTGTTTGTGTTGTTCAGTTAATAAATGGACTTGATTAAACATGTGTGTGGTATTGAATTCCAAACTTTGTACATCACCCCTATAGCCGCAGAATGCCCTAATATATTATTATATATTATATATATATATATATATATATATATATAGAAACGACGTAAGTATAGAGGAGTGTTCTGCACACGAGGAAGAGAAATAACGAACAAATGAAAAATGAAGTGACCGCCCGGGAATCGAACCCAGGACCTTCCGATTGCCGGTCAGACATGCTACCACTACACTACGGGCCTCGATCAGTCAGAAGTCGCAATTCTCCTACATAGGGCAGAAACCAATGCCTTGAGAGGGCACCCTCGCAAATCGTGAATATGTACATTTAACTGCAATGATCACGCAGTATATTAATGTATAGAAACGACGTAAGTATAGAGGAGTGTTCTGCACACGAGGAAGAGAAATAACGAACAAATGAAAAATGAGGTGACCGCCCGGGAATCGAACCCAGGACCTTCCGATTGCCGGTCAGACATGCTACCACTACACTACGGGCCTCGATCAGTCAGAAGTCGCAATTCTCCTACATAGGGCAGAAACCAATGCCTTGAGAGGGCACCCTCGCAAATCGTGAATATGTACATTTAACTGCAATGATCACGCAGTATATTAATGTATAGAAACGACGTAAGTATAGAGGAATGTTCTGCACACGAGGAAGAGAAATAACGAACAAATGAAAAATGAGGTGACCGCCCGGGAATCGAACCCAGGACCTTCCGATTGCCGGTCAGACATGCTACATGCTACCACTACACTACGGGCCTCGATCAGTCAGAAGTCGCAATTCTCCTACATAGGGCAGAAATCATTTGTTCGTTATTTCTCTTCCTCGTGTGCAGAACACTCCTCTATACTTACGTATAGTAGCTCCCTAATTTAAATTACATATAAATTATATATAAATTGTGATTTTATTGTTCTATTGTTATGGTGTGTTCTCTAAAGTGGTACAATTGTAACGGTAATCTTTTTTTCTCTAAAGTGTTCTCTTTGTGTTCTCTAAAGTGGTACAATTTTAACGTTCATTTTTTTTTCATTTCAGATTGAAGGGTAACATGGCTGAGCGTTTAACACTGCAGGAGCGTGCCCAGTTGGCGGCACGGTACGAAGTTTGGCAATCTGTCGTTCGAGTTCAAAGATGGTGGCGGGCCATTCACGGACCACGTGCCCAAGTGGACCCGAAAACAATCAAGACTGCCACTCGAAGCTCATGACCACGGGGTCTGTGGCAGATGTTCGAAGATGTGGTCGCCCTTCGACATCCAGGGCCCAGGAGACGGTGCAGGCAGTTCAGGAAATGTTCGCACGGAGTCCACGAAAGTCAACTCGCCAGGCAGCTCGGGAAAGTGGACTCTCCCGCTACTCAGTGCGAACTGTGCTGAAGAAGGAGCTGAACTGGCGTGCGTGGAAGCCGCATTACTGCCAATCTCTCTCGGACGAGGACTGCGACATTCGCATGGAGTTCGGGGAAATCATGCTGACTTGGCATGAAGACTGGCCCCATCTCTTCCGCAACATCCTCTGGAGCGACGAGGCGGTGTTCCACGTCGGAGGCTTTGTCAACCGCCACAATTGCCACTACTGGGCAGGAGAGGATCCCATGGTTACCGCTGAAAAACGGTAGAATCGGTTCAGTGTAACGGTGTGGTGTGGTATGACCTCAGATCAGGTTGTGGGCCCGTTCCTTCTGCGCAACACCATGAATGCTGAGCGGTACCTTGCTATGTTGCGAAACGAGGTCTGGCCGGTTGTCAGCACATGGGAGAACATCGACGATCTGATATTTATGCAAGATGGCGCTCCTGCGCACTTCGCTCTTGTTGTCCGTGAGTGGCTGGATGCCCACTTCCCTGGGCGTTGGATGGGTCGTCGTGGTCCACATCAATGGCCAGCCAGGAGCCCCGACTTGACACCGTGCGACTTCTTTCTTTGGGGTGGGTAAAGGAAGAAGTCTACCGCACCAAACCGAGGACATTGGAAGAACTGGAGGACCGAATTCGGGAAGTCATGTCCTCCATCCCGCCGGAGTTCCTGCTAAAGTCAGTGGACGCCATTCCTGGGCGGCTCCAGAAGCTGGTGGAAAGAGTTGGAGCCCACATTGAATTTTAGAGAAAACCTACCATGTATGCCTACCTTTTTATATTATTTCTTCTGAAATAAATGGATAATATACGTATTTTTTTACCAATCCAAAATAGGGAGCTACTTTCCGCCCCCCTATATAAATAAATAAGGTGGCGCAAAAGTCAGGAACCATAGGCACATTTTATTAAATTATAATAAATTTTCGAATTGGTGGCCTTCCACTTGGAGACACTTTCTGACGCGTTGAATGCATGATGTTTGAACATTCCTGAACACATTGGAACTGATTTTGGCACACTCAGATGTGATTTTATCCTTTAGAGAACGTATGGTTTTGGGTCGATCAGTATAGACTACCGACTTGAGATGGCCCCACAAGAGAAAGTCAAGAGGCGTGAGGTCTGGAGACCTAGGTGGCCATTCGACGGGCCCTCACCGTCCGATCCACTTGCTTGGAAATGTTTCATCTAAAGAGCTCCGGACGATGGTTGCGAAATGTGGTGGTGCACCATCCTGCTGAAACCACATCTCCGCCCGTTCTGCCAATGGAATGTCGTCCAGTATGAGCATTAGAAATGTCTGCAGCATATGCAGATATGTTTCACCTGTTAAATTGCCGTCGAAAAAGTACTGACCAATTAACCGATCTCCCCAGAGCGCAGCCCACACCATAATTCGTGGATCGAATTGTGCATGTCCTTCCTCCGTCCAGTAAGGGTTCTCATTGGCCCAATAGCGTGCATTATGCCTATTAACACGACCGCTGAGGTGAAATATCGCTTCGTCGCTGAACATAATCCTTCATTGAAGCTGTCGATGTTGTAGAAATCACTGGCAGAACTCTACACAACGGTCCGTGTCGTCAACGTGCAGTTCCTGAACGAGTTGGACTTTGTAGGGGTGGAAACGATTTGTTGTAAGAATTAGTCGAATGGATCTTCTGGAGATACCCGTTTCCTGGGATAACTTTCTTAAGAATTTACGTTGGCTGTTTTCGAGGTGATTGAATACCGTTAGTGATGTTGCTGTATCGGTTGAACTTTTTGGCCGGCCACTACGCGGCCGATCATGAACATTTCCCGTTTCTTTGAAGCGAGTGAACAGTTTTCCAACTGACTGAACAACTGGCGGCCTCTCAAGGTGTTTGTCATTAAAAGCAGTAGCAACCGATTGGTGTGTTACCACGCCTTGCACACATTAAAACTATCTCCACCCGTTCATCTATTGTCAATTTCTGTGTCATTGGTTCAGCCACAAATCTGAAAAGAACAACACACATTAAAACACAAATTATTAAAATGTGCCTATGGTTCCTGACTTTTACGCCACCCTGTATATAATAATAATAATAATAACAATAATGCACAACATCTCTTTAAGATGCTAGACTGAGATAAATAGACCCAAATCCCCTTTTCATAATAAATCTTTAAGAGTAATTTTCCAGTACTCAAAAATAACTCAGTCTTACATTCTTAAAATAAGACAAAATGGTTTTATTTTGAGTCGCAATTATGCGAATTGCGGTTTTTTTTGGAAGTGGGGTTGGGGGTTGGGGGGACTATGAAAAGATCTTCGTATGTTAACAAAAAATTGTTGCGGATTTTTCTCTCTCTTTTGAGAAATTTATGGAACAACTCTGAATATATTTGTATAGCTTGTGAAGAGGTTTGGGTAAAATTTTTATTTGTAGTGGGTGAACAAAGATACCCTTTTTTTGCTTTGATATTACTGTTCATTATTTTTGTATTTTAAGTACGTAAAATATGTAGACCTAATTTACAGTTTCCGGAACAAGTTTGCCAAAAAATAAAATTTCTTTAAAGCATCAAAAATTACTAATTGGTAATAGCTCTTTTTTCTTTCCGGGGGGATGGAGGAAAGATATTCTATTGCTTTTAGTGACAGTAATAAAATTTCAAGAACAAGACCCAATCATTACCAATTAGTAATTTTTATTCTTTCCAGAATTTTATTTTTCTAGACGAACATTTTTCCCGTAAAATTTTTCTTTTTAAGTTTTCGAAGGGACATAAAAGAACATTGCAAATAAATGCAAAAAAACTTCACTTTTTTTTACGTGAAGGTCAAAATATGAAAATAAAAACCCACACTAATAGACAGAGTTTATTTCCACGACAGTTTCGACGCCCACTGGCATCCTCCTCGGGTGGATACAGAAACACGAATGAACCAAAACAAGAGGGAAAAACAGTCCAGGGACCGACCGTTAAGAAATTCGCACCTAGGTTAGATCCCATTCTCCCGACACCGGTGTCGGGAGAATGGGATCTAACCTAGGTGCGAATTTCTTAACGGTCGGTCCCTGGACTGCTTTTCCCTCTTGTTTTGGTTCATTCGTGTTTCTGTATCCACCCGAGGAGGATGCCAGTGGGCGTCGAAACTGTCGTGGAAATAAACTCTGTCTATTAGTGTGGGTTTTTTTTTTCAAATATTGCAAATATTTTGCAAATGTGAGTCGAGACATGTCCGCTACTTCGAGCCAATAAAATATTCAACCTCAAATGTGTTAAAAATTTATAAGTGGTATATTGGTTAGACTTTTATCGTATGAACAGGATTTGTATTTACTTATAATGATATTTGTTGTATGGAACTTATTCTACATTACAAACTTTAACGGTTTTTCTATACTGAATTTCCTTTAACTAAATACAAAATACAAAACCTGTCTGACTCGGCAGTGTGTGTGTGTGTGTGTCATTAGGCCTAACGTATGGGGAAGCCGAAACACGATACAGTATAGGTTTTCATATTATTTTATTCAATAAAACTTTTGAAACAGGGTGATTTAGGGTTAGGGCGAATTAAGGTAAATATGACATTGAAAGGGAGAAAGGTTCGATCACAAAAAAGGTCCACGAGGTTCGATCACAAAAAAGGTCCACGATCACAAAAACCAACTAAAACCCTATTCTATTTTAAAATGAGGCGCAGGGTTGCCAATTGTAAATTTTAAAATTAAGTACTCTCTGTGCAGACCAACTGGGATTTTAAACCTAATTTCTCTCTCTCTCTCGGCAGCAGTTAATGTAAAATTAATTTCTAATAAATAATCACGTCAAATTGCATTAATTAACAATTATATTAATTCCATTTATTCAGAGGCGGATTAACACACCTCGAGGCCCCGGGCAATGAAGAATATGGGGGCCCTTTTCTATAGCTTTTTATTAACAATACATGTACATGTACAGTACATAGTACATTTACACGAATTATATGTACGGTGCTCAGGCTAATTGAGAAACAAACTTAAAAGAACCTTAACACAGTGTATTTTGCCGTTTGCCAACCAAAACCAAACAGTATTAAGCAAACTTTACTTTAGGGCCTATAAAACAAAATAAAACAGGGAATTTGTCAGTTTGTGTACTCTGTCATATTTAATCAAAGAAGTTTGCGAAATCTCGAATTATATCATCGGAACTCAGTTGATTGGGGGGCCCCTCAAACATGGGAAGCTCAGCCTCAGCCTCAATAACCTCAGTGATAAGCCGCCACTGCATTTATTGCATTGCTCTTTTCACTGGGCATTTAGATACCAACACACAGATTCCTTCGTTGTGTCATAATTGAGAAATGTGTTAAACTGTAGTGTGAAATTATACAAATAATAAACCAAAAATGTAATATTGATCATGTAAGTATATTCCTTACCTCTCTCTCTCTCTCTCTCTCTCTCTCTCTCTCTCTCTCTCTCTCTCTCTCTCTCTCTCTCTCTCTCTCTCCGCCGTGTAGGGAAGTGAAGGCGAAGGTTAGGCTAGCGAAACGTAACGAAGAACTACGGGTGGCAAGCCTCTGCAAGGGGAACCCTAAGGAGTTCTTCAGTTATGTTAATAGTAGAAAGCCCATTAGAAGCATGATAAAGGACGGAAGCGGCGTTCTGCGGACCTCCGACGCGGACATCGCTAATGTGCTTAATGAGTACTTTGCGGGAGTGTTCACCAGGGAGGATACCCGCGTCATCCCCGAGCCAGGCGTGAGGCACGAAGGTGCTGGCCTGGATAGTGTTAGATGTACCGCGACAGTCGTTGCCGATAGAATAGACAAACTGAGCGCGTTTAAGGCTCCTGGGCCAGAACAGTTTCTCCCCAGAGTGTTGCGAGAAGTGCGCGACCAGGTGGCTCCCCACCTGGCTACAGTCTTCAACAAATCGTTGGAGATGGGCCAGGTGCCTGGTGACTGGAGGGAAGCCAACGTGACCCCTATCTTTAAAAAAGGGGATCACGAAAGTCCAGGGAACTATCGTCCCATTAGTCTCACTTCAGTTGTAGGTAAATTATTAGAAGGGATAATAGCTGATAGGATCGTTGACCATTTGGATTCCTACAAGCTGCTTGGGGACTCCCAACATGGGTTTAAACGGCATAGGTCGTGTCTCACCAACTTGCTCGAGTTTTTCCACGTCATGTTGAGTGATTACGATAAGAGTAGGGCGATTGATATACTTTATCTCGACTTTCAGAAAGCCTTTGATAAGGTACCTCACCGCCGGCTAATGGCGAAAGGGCGCGCGCTGGGTATTGGTGGGGAAATAGGTAGGTGGATTGAAAACTGGCTGAGGAATAGGCGGCAGAGGGTGGTAATTAAAGGGGCTAGTTCGGGTTGGGCCTCGGTCACTAGTGGGGTTCCTCAGGGTTCCGTTTTGGGGCCACTGTTGTTTATCATTTACATAAATGATATCGACGGTGGCATCGTCAGTCGGATCGCCAAATTCGCTGATGACACCAAGCTTGGGGCCAATGTTGGGACGCCCGAAGCGATCGAGGAACTGCGTGCGGACCTAGGTAGGATAGGAGAGTGGTCCGAAAAATGGCAAATGCCGTTTAACTTGGGTAAATGCAAAGTGATGCACATTGGCTACGCCAATCCCAAGTCGGACTACTCGATGTTGGGTAGTAATATCGAGGTGACTGATTTAGAAAAGGACTTGGGTGTGCTAATTAGCAGCGACCTTAAGTTTACGAAACAGTGTGTAGAGGTGAAAAGAAAGCCCAGAAACTATTGGGTTATATCAGGAGGCAATTTCAGTTTCGGAACAAGGAGATTGTGCTCTCACTGTACAATTCCCTCGTTCGGCCGCACCTGGAGTATGCTGTGCAGTTCTGGTCGCCCACCCTCAGGAAAGATATTGAGAGGCTGGAGCGAGTGCAGGCGAGGGTCACAAAGTTAATCCCTTCCGTTAGGCATATGGGCTACAATCGACGGTTACGCGCCCTGAACTTGTTTTCGCTTGAAACTCGGAGGCTGCGCGGTCAACTGATCGAGGTTTTCAAGCTCTTACGCGGGTTCAACGATGTCGATTTTAGAAGTATGTTTAGTTTAAATGATAACCCAACTCGCAACAATGGTTGGAAGTTGGATTTGAAACGGTTTAGGACTAGTGTGTGTGGGAATTACTTTACGTATAAGATCTGTGACACATGGAACAGGTTACCTTCGGAAGTTGTGAACAGTTCCTCTGTGGATCAGTTCAAGAAAAGGTTAGACCAAATTTTGCACACTATTTGAGTGTGTAGAAAATTTTCCGTGGCACCCGTTGCCATTGGTACCTCCTCGGTATGGGCCGCAAGGCCTTTTGAGGTACTTCTTTTCCTTGTAACTCCTTGTAACTCTCTCTCTCTCTCTCTCTCTCTCTCTCTCAGGTTAAATAAATAGTAAATTAAAAGCCTCACCCGTAAATTACAGGAGCAAAAATTAATAAAGGTGAAACGGGCGTGTATTCATTATTTCCTCGGCCTCGCTGCTTAGAGTCGGGATGATAAGTACGTTGACAGTTTTTCCTTATCATTATTTTCTAGTTATTGGAATTTTGGGGAAAAGCAATTTCTGCCTTTACGATCGACTCAAAAATGATTCGTGATCGAACCACTGGACACCGCTGTCCGAGATGAACAGCAATTCGAGGAACTCGTACACCATTAATTTTAACTTCTGTCAAAAAGGTGTTTGTGACCTTTGTAGGAAAGACCTTGATCGTTTGGAAATAAAATCTATAGGCATCCTTTTTAACTTATAGAAAATATATATATATATGAGAGAGAGAGAGAGAGAGAGAGAGAGAGAAGAGAGAAGAGAGAGAGAGAGAGAGAGAGAATTTATATTTACCTTCAAAATGGGCTAATTAATTTCATGTGATAAATTCGAAAGATTAATTCCAAGTAAATACAAAATTTGTGTTGATTTAATATAAACAAAATTTATTTTCAAATAACAATTTATTCAGTTCAATTTAACAAATCTTGGAAAGATAATTCTAAACATATTACGATAATTTGTTCGCCTGAAGTACATACAAATTTTTAAAAATTAAATAACGATCTTTTACGGCGTGACCAGCATGTGTTCGTGTTAAGTACTGTATATGTACAGTCGAACTTTTGAAAGAAAATGGATGTTTACATGTACGTATTCACACACACACACACACACACGACGTTGACAAGACCCGCTGTCGACAATTTTTCTGAGTTTTAAATTCAAATAAAAAAAATTAAAAATTTTATTCCAAAAAGGAACACAATTTCCATAAAGTTTTAAAATATCTTCAAAAAGAAAAATAATTTTGTCTTTTCTATATAATTTAGATATATGATATGACGTTAATATATTTTAAGTATTTTTATCCGAATATACCGTTTGGAAGCATGGAAGCTTTTTAGGCAGAATGGATGGGAATTTCGTCCATTTATTACAGAAGGAAAGTGAAATGGTACCTTTACTACTGTTATTATTGTTATTAATATTATTATTAAATGAAAGCTAAATATTAGCAAAAATAGCTTGCATAGTTTGATTATTTTATGAAGTTTTATACATGTATAATTAGTGAATGAAACATTATTATTTTTAAATAAAATGACCACTTAATTCATGAGAGAGAGTTTAATGAAAAAGTAGATAAATTATGGGGAATTCAAATCGGAAATGATATTTGTGGGAACCATGTTTTACATAATTAACTTTAATTTTGGATTTTAGAAGGTTTTGAACGACGGTTCAGGATCGACCTGCGATCGACCTCTCTGCAGCATTCCGCCTCAGTTGCGGGATTTGGTGGAGGAGGGAATTAGTTTTCGTTCTCCTTCTGTCCTCGTATCCAGCTGGTTCTCGAAATTATTCAGGTTGGTGTGCCGGAGGTTCCCGAGTTCTTTTGGCAGTACAATGAAAAGTTTTGGGCCTCGTATTCTAAGGGTATTTTTCATCCTCGTTTTCATGTCCCTTGTAAATCGCAGCTGGGACAGTACAGAATCTGCCTCTTCTCTCATTCCAGTTTGTTTCTACCCCGTTTCTAATGTTAGGGACACAACCCTCGAGTATAATATAAGGACTATTTAACTATATTAATAATGGTGGTAATGAACCTTTACATCAGTGGGAGTTAAAGATACTTCTTTAATGATTTCCGAAATACAATTAATGATGCAATTCGCGTAAATATCAGCTGGGCTACATTTCATACATCTGTTCTTTTGAAAAAAAAGTGTATTTTTTGCAGTTTCCATTATATAGTTGAGTTTGTATGTAAAAATCTCCGGGGGAGTTATAAGATGACGTTATGAAATGACGTTGTAAGATGATGTTATAAGATGACGTGTTTGGTGTGGGATGTAATGTAATGATTTGGTTGTTTAACGTCCTTCGCAACATCTAAGGTCGTACGACGGAGGGGACCTAAAGCTTTACGTGGGATCCGAGAACCGCGGGTTGCTACATAATCTGGACGCGGAGAACGGTCTCCCAACTACTACCCGACCTACAGTCGCTTAACTGTACTAATAGACGAGGACCAGTGTTACGACGCTGGTCAAGACGTAGCGTTTGGTGCGGCGTGATTGCTCTTTGAATAGGTGAGATAGATTAGCATATAAACTAGGTTAGACAGGTTAGGGAGTATGAATGACGGAAAAACAAGATGGCGGATAAAGTGGTCAGAATACATTCGCAAAGTTACCATCATCTACAAAGTTCTGCAGGTAATAAAATACAAATTACCTCCCTTTTACCTGAAACTATACCGTCAGGTAGTCTCGGAAAAAAGTTCGCCTAGATATATAAAACTTCTAAGACGCATAAAAACTTACTAATTGGTATACATTCTGCTTTTCCTTGGATATTTTATATGTATGGTGAAAGTAATAAAATTAAAAAACAAAATCCAATCCTAATTAGTAATTTTTTATGGTTTTTAGAAATTGCATCTCTTAGCGATCTTTTTTCCCAAACTGTACAATCAGTTAAAAAAGTAACTGTTTTATGAATAATGTGGTGCAATGCAGCCTTTGACAATCGACAGACACAATCCATAAATAAGAATTAAAAATTTTTATGAATAAAGTTTTTCATTATAAAATTGACTTATCAGTAGTTTTGAAGTCCCCCTTGGAAAACACTAAAACTTCAAAAATTCAGTAAAAATTCATTATTGGTTGAAAAAAATAATTTGAACACTCAAAAAAAGTCTAATTTCAAAGAGACTGCATTCGGCGACTTTATTTTTATTGGTAGTATTATTTTTCCACCCAATTATAAATTTCTGCTACATCTGAAATACATACAAGAAAAAAAAAGAGACTAATTGAAAGGACAATGGATTCGACACTTTTTTCTTTTACTAATCATGTTATTTTTTCCAACCAATTATGAATATCTACTGAATTTTAAAATGCGTGAAATTATGTTAACAAAAATAACTTTAAAGCTTTATAAATTATTTATTGAAATAAAATTTAACGTTAATTTACGAAAAAGAATTCCCAATTTTATATTTTTAAATGAAAATTGTTTTCGAGATGCAAATATTTGTAAAGAAAATAAAAATTATAAAATAGTTTTTATTCTTTGTTTCAGGCACTAAAATCTGAGTGCCATAAAAGAGTACAATAAAAAAATATATAAATAGAATGCGAATGATTTACAATTTCATTATATACACGAGTGTGAATGTACGTATATATACATATATATATACACACACACTGTGTGTATATATATATAAAGAGTTGAAATTTCATTTTCTGTTTTTAGTGCCATAATTTTATTTCAGCGCAACCTTTAGACCTAAAGCTAGTGGAAAATTATTTTATATCTTTAATGCGCTGCATCATTGGTAGTATATTGTTCCCAAAACGAATGCACCCCAAACCAGGCAGTGATTTAGTGCCACATCTGGCACTAAAAAGAGCCAGAAGCGACTGCTTTGATCTCTTGGTCTAGTGCATGCGAGGCCCCACGATCTTTATTGTTAGAGGGACACTGTATAGAGCCAGGCAGTTACACTTCTGGCCCTTTTATTCTGACTGTAAAGAGTATTAGATTCGATTCTGATTCTAATTTAAATACAACTTAAATTTATTTATTTCAAAGGAATTAGAATTCTTTTCTTAGAGAGAGAGAGAGAGAGAGAGAGAGAGAGAGAGAGAGAGAGAGAGAGAGAGAGAGAGAGAGAGATTGTTGTAAAAAAAACCTTATGCGGACATTGATTGTAACAAACCCTAACATAATCTGAACCACCGAAAACGTCCACATATACACTCGCTACAACGGAACCTCATTAACTAACAAGAACTCTAACAAATCGACAAACTAACACACACACTCACTAACAAACAAACAAACTAAATGTATAAATAAATACTAGCGACCAACCAACAACTTTTTACGAACTATCATCACGGAATCGTCTCTCTTTCGACACAACTCATAAATTATAATATGTTCAAATGTTGGGAATTTCGAACATCAAATTAATCCTGACAGTGCCACAGTGCCAAAGTCTTACTGAAAGTATATATACTATATATATATATATATATATATATATATATATAATCAAGCAACCAATACTCAACCAGTCGACTATTATGAAACTTTTGTTCAACTTCAACGCAATAAGATGAAAAACTGTAAACATATCTTGAAAACTTTAAACATGTTTGCTGTAAACAACAAATTCATTTTAGAACTCAGTAAAATTATAAAAAGTCACGTTAACAACAAACTAAAATAACTTTCCTTCTTCAGTCTTTTATCATAAATAAGCGTGTGTATTGAAAGGCAGAAGTTTAATAATAATAATATAATAATAATAATAATAATAATAATAATAATAATTATTATTATTTAAATAGTAGACTATATAATATGATGACCTTGACAACGTTTCCAATTTGGTTTCTCTTATTAATTCAGTAATTACTACTACAATACTCGGTATCTACTCGTATCTATTAAAATATTACAATGAGTGAGGTGGAGGTAGTCTCCCTTCATTATAGGAAACGACTGAACGCTTTACGTATAGATTAAGACTTAACTTCCCATTACGCAGAATACAATTTAATGTGAAACCCACTCAAACCTAAAGCTTAATTTAAGCCAACTTAAATAAAATATATAATTAGTTCAACTTCAATTATTTATTTTGTTAAAACAAAAACAAAAAATGTAAAATTAAAAAATTTAGTAAAGTATGAATACTTATTCTTTGTACAGGGTGTCCATAAATGTTTATCCTGAAAACAGTATGCTCTCATGTTTTAATGGCGAATCTTACACCCGTTTTCTTTTTACGGGTGATCTTGTACTCGCATAGAGTTTCTGTGCTGGTGTGTTTCGTCTATCGCATTCGCCGCTAGGAGCGCTGTAATAGCTGTTCAGTTAAGATGGCGTCTGTGACAGAGAAGGCACAGTGTGTTTTGTGGCTTGCAGAAACAAAATCTCCTGTCAGTGTTCAGCGAAGGTTCAGAACAAAGTATGGAAAGTATCCACCTGATGTGAAGTTAATTAAGTCGTGGATGAAAAAATTCTTGGAAACTGGAAACGTGGAAAAGGGAAAGAGCAGTGGTAGACCATCAGTTTCCGATGGGACGGTGGAAAACATTCAAACTGCTTTCACACGGTCACCAAGGAAATCGGTGAGACAAGCTTCATGCCAACTAAAGATACCGAAGTCTACGGTGCACAAGGTGTTACACAAACGTTTGAAGTTACACGCCTACAAGGTACAAATTGTTCAAGAACTGAAACCTGATGACCGTCCAAAACGTGAACAATTCGCTATTGACATTTTGAACAGCATTGACGAGGATAATGACTTCTTGTTACGTGTCTGCTTTTCAGACGAGGCTACGTTTCATCTTAGTGGTAGAGTCAACAGACACAATGTGCGTATTTGGGGATCGGAAAACCCACGTGCCGTAAGGGAGCATATTCGGGGCAGTCCGAAGATCAATGTTTGGTGTGGGCTAATGCATGACCAGATAATTGGTCCTTTCTTCTTCGCTGAGAACACTGTTTCCGCAACTGTGTACCTGGATATGCTCACCAATTACGCCATCCCCCAGCTGCAGGACAGGCAGCCAACTGTCACCTTCCAACAAGATAGGGCACCCCCTCATTGGGCGCATGTTGTTCGTGAAACTCTCGACGCAACATTTCCAAATCGATGGATTGGCAGGGACGGGCCAATCCCATGGCCCAAGATCACCAGACATTACCCCGCTGGATTTCTTTCTCTGGGGTCATGTTAAAGATTTGGTTTATGCAACAGTTGTTCCAGATATCAGGACATTGAGAGAACGCATTACGGATGCAATTGCAACAGTTAACCCACAAATGTTGGAAAATGTGTGGCGTGAGTGTGAATACCGTTTAGACATTTTACGTGCCACGAGGGGTGCACATGTGGAAGCTTATTAAGTTCATTAACTATGTATGTTTATCTACTTATGATTAAAACTGTGTTTGAATACGAGTGTTTATTTAAAAGTTATAGTATGCTTTAATCAGGGTAATCATTTATGGACACCCTATATATACAGGGTGTTTCAGGAGGAAAGGTCAATACTTCGGGAGGTGATAGTATAGGTCATTGTGAGAAAAAAAGTTCATATGAACATGTGTCTAATTCTGAATGGTTACGGAGATAGAGCTGTTTGAATCTACAAATACAAAAGCAATGTTAATGGTAATCAAGAAAGAGAAACCAATTACGGTTTTTAACATTTAACGTTTAAACATTGGCATTTTGAATGGTATCAGATACAGAAATGACAAATTTGTTACGGTTTACAATACGTTTTCGAAAATCCCACCGTCAACCTCAATCCACTTTGCAACTCGTGCGCGAAGATCGCGTGTTGTTCGTCTGAGATGATCTTGACGTTCCTTTATGCGGGCAGCAGCATCCAAAATGCGCGCGAGCAATTCGTCTCATGTATCCACCGTTCTTTTGTAAACTTGACTTTTCATCCACCCCCACAAACAATAATCTAACGGAGAGGTCTGGAGACCTTGGTGGCCATTGAATGGGACCACCGCGGCCGATCCATCGACCAGGGAAAGTTTGATTTAGGTATTGCATCACCAGACGGGTAGAATGTGGAGGAGCTCCGTTATGCTGAAAGTACATACCAGCGCGTGTAGCCAAAGGAACATCCTCCAATAGTCCTGGCAAACTCATTTTGCAGAAATTCTAGGTAACTTTGTCCTGTAAGACGATTCTCTGAAGTAACAGGGCCAATCA
Organism: Bathynomus jamesi; assembly: GCA_023014485.1. Classification (NCBI taxonomy): domain Eukaryota; kingdom Metazoa; phylum Arthropoda; class Malacostraca; order Isopoda; family Cirolanidae; genus Bathynomus; species Bathynomus jamesi. Next base: position 356,616 of record JAJOZX010001552.1, on the reverse strand, counting down.
GCTGATCATCACGATACCGCACCACACATTGGCAGAGAAGCGATGTTGAAAATTTGTTTCCACAGTGGCATTTGGATTTTCGTCTGACCACCGATGAGAGTTACGAGTGTTGTTGATACCGTCACGGGTGAAAGTAGCTTCATCAGTGAACAGTATTAATCGAAGCAATCGGCGATTAGCATTTACCCAATGACAAAATTCCAGTCGCATGGCAGCGTGTCCTGGTTGAAGGTGTTGTACACGCTGTACATGATATGATGCAAGCCTTCCTCACGTAATGTTCGCCATTACTCTTGTGTGTGGTACGAGACGTGTAGAAATTCTTCGTGAGCTAGTAGTAGGACTACGCTCTACCAACTGGAGAATGTTTTCCACTTCATCCACATCTTGTTGACCTTCACGTTCAGATGAAACACGAGCGCTGGGAAGTGTACCAATCTCACACAATGTGTTGAAAACCCTAGTAAACACTCTTCGATCCGTAATTCTACGGTTCGGAAACCGTCGACGGTATTCTGCAACAACAGCTGTTGCACTTCCATCGCAAAAACCGTAGACATACACCATATCTGCATATTCGGCATGTGTGAAGGTGTGTGGCATTCTTAACACTGCTTCAAATACCAAACAATGTCACTCACAACAGTCAGCTGTCGATTGGCTTATGTTACATGCTTACATTACAGCTTACATGGTTCAAGGTTATAGGGGAGGGAAGGGGAGGAAGAGCTGCGCGCGCATCAGATTCAAACAGCTCTATCTCCGCAACCATTCAGAATTAGATACATGTTCATATGAACTTTTTTTCTCACAATGACCGATACTATCACCTCCCGAAGTATTGACCTTTCCTCCTGAAACACCCTGTATATATATATATATATATATATATATATGTGAAAACCTATCCAATTCTAATTCTTCTGGCTCTTTCTGACATTTAGCTAAGAACCTCTTCAACAACTTTACTTCCTCTTCTTTCTCTCCTCTTTTCCATTCCGATGGCTTAGTTGCCGTCTCTTCTCCTGACAAAGCTGAACTCTTCGCTCAAACTTTCGCTTACAATTCAAACCAGGATTCCGGTGCTATTCCTCCATCTCCTCCCCGCTCTGACCTTATTATGTCTGAAATTAGAATCTCAATTCCAAAGATGTTTTTTCTGCCCTATCTGGGCTCAACTCTAGGAAGGCGTACGGTCCTGATGGTGTTCCTCCTGTTGTTCTTAAGAACTGTGCTTCAGTGCTTACACCCTGCCCAAGCAAACTCTTTCGTCAGTATGGGTTCCACAAGGGACGTTCTACTGGCAATCTTCTTGCATATCTCTCTGATTCTGGGTCATCCTCCTTTCGGGATTTCGGTGAAACTTTTGCTATTGCGCTAGACATATCGAAAGCTTTTGATAGAGTTAGGCACAAATCTTTAATTTCGAAACTGCCCTCCTTCGGTTTCTATCCTTCTATCTGTGCCTTCATCTCAAATTTCCTTTCTGGCCGATTTATAGTTGCGGTTGTAGATGGCCACTGATCTTCTAAAGTTATTAACAGTGGTGTTCCTCAGGGTTCTGTCCTCTTATCCACATGGTCCTCTTCCCCGAAGAGGCACCTCTCTAAGAAACATCAAGATGAGCTCCAGGAGTTTTCAGTAGTCATCCCTTGCGTAGCGTTCTTGGAGGGTCCTCCTGGTAAATTCAGTGACTTCCTCTTTCCACTAAGAAACATTTAAGCTGATTTTTCGTCGGCCGTTGTTGGTTCTAGCTTCTCATTGTCGATGGAAGCTCAGTTTCGCTGAAATCACTTTAATAGAGCGATATCTGGGCCTATTGAGGATCCGAAGAGGCTGACGAAGACCTTCTCAGCTATGATTTCTAGCATGTGATGACGACAGGCCAGATGTCTGGTGTTGCTGGCGGTGGTGTCGAAAGACGTCGCTCTGATCTGGTCAGTCAGGTCCCAATCTTCGATAACCGTCACGGTGGCCGATGCCAGGGCTTCTACGGTTCCGGAGGGGAGTTTCGTCACGTGAGGGGCTTAGGAATATCCTAGACAGACACCACCATGGACAAACGGTCGACGGTTATTTTTCCCCATGATGTCAGGTAGCATCTTCCCGTCCCAGTAGACTACAAGTGGAGACCCCGTATCAAAGCATTCTTTGATGCTGCTAGCAATTTGCTTTCGGTGCTTTCCGCGAAGCATCCGAATGGAGGGCTGACTGATGAGCATGAACTTCACGTCGTGACCCAGGTTCTTTATAGTGGATACCACAAGGTAGGATGTGGATCGACCCTGATTTCCGTTCCGTTCAAAGTTCGCGCTAATTCTAGCGTCAGTTTGTTTTCAGGCCGGGATTTATTCGGCGGCAGTGAAGTTGCGGCGTGTGAGCACCCTTCTCCTGGGTAGCTGTCTTCCTTAAAAATGGTATTCTCAACAATGTTGTTGTTGCTGCCCGATTTGCCATCTCGCTCCGTTCTTTCGACTAAGCTTCGTGGGTACTGCTTGAGGAACTGCTTGTCCTCTTCGATCTTCACCAAAGACAGGGCGTCCTCATGGGCGATGTCGTTCAACTTATTGAGGTTCGACATGAAGGTGGCCTCGTTTGAGATTCGAGTGGCGGATCAGCGGAACTTGCTTTTCTTGAGTGTTTGCCACTCTGAATGGAATTTCAGAAGACGCTTCTCGAGGTCATGCTAATGGGCAGTAGAAATCTGGGCTTTCTCCCAGAAACCTGTAACGGTTTTCAAGGTTGACTTAGCACTCTCATTCAGAGGAAGTTTATCTTCTGAGTGGTAGAAAAAGGAGAGTGCCAAAACTTGCTTCCTCGAAGGAAGTTTATTTCACAGAATTTGGGAGGATGTCAGATCAATCAACCGAATGTTTTTTTTGGAACACTTATTAGCACTAGCCATGATTGGGCTAAACCCGTGAAAAAGATCGAATAAGAACTGATATATACACGTTCAACGATAATTAGAGAATGGAGATAGTCAGGATGTTGCCTGGAATCAAAGCTATGAATTTCAGCAGTAGTAAACTTGGCTTTGCTTCCGTCCGAATTGTTCATTCTGACGAAGGTCAAGCTTGTCACTCTACCTTAGGACTAGTACAACAATTTAATCAGAAACTCTGCCAAACGTACGATGCAAAGCATTAGAGTTTACCCAGAGGCACCCTTTAGAAATATTGCATTGAAAAATACTTATCACAAACATCACATTACAAGGACGCAGAAACATTAGTTGTAAGCATTTTTACCATTATACGTGTAATGGGGGAAATGCCACCCCCTTTGCGCAACCCTAAAATATTCTTAGAGAGAGAGAGAGAGAGAGAGAGAGAGAGATTTAACCTCCTTTATACTCTCAATTTTAAAGTTACGAATTCTTTAAATATATAATTAAGTCTTATAATAGGAATAACGATAATAATCAGTGATTAGTTATTTTTTACCGTAAAATCTATGAAGTTATACGACGAAGGAGATCTACATTTTATAAAGTATTCCTTCAGATTTGTTATATTTATATTCTATTCTAGTGTCAAAACATGCGTAGAAACAACAATGAAAAATTCAGATTTATCAAGAATTATTTTTATCCTTTCTTTAAATAACATTTAAGGACACGTTTTGAATATTAACTGCCAATTTTTTAATAAACTCGAAGGTTTGCTCGTAAAATTCGAGTGCGAAATATTTTTTCTCGTATTTCTCAAAGACGAGCTTAAATGAAAAGATTCTAAGCTAAACGTGTATTCATAGTAAGGATCCAAGAATTTAAACGTTCAGATTTCTGGAGATGCGTGGAAAAAGTGGGGTCACAGAGATGATTAGAAACGTGTTTAAACGTGAAGCGACGTTTTATATTGATAAACACTAACTATTAACCTTCAACAGCTATCGTGGGGCCAGAAAGGGGAGTGGGGATTCCGATCAGTTTAGTTTTGTACGACCGAAAAAAATAACGACATCAGTTGAGGGTTAAACATGTCTTCGGTGTAAACACCGTAAATATATTTTAAACGTACTTAAATTTTTGACGGTGTGAAAAAAGTGGGGTTAGAGAAGTGTTTAAGAGTTTATAATCTACACATAATCTACTTTAAAAATGAGATTATAATTCAGTTTGTATTTCCTCTGAATGTAGAGTATTTAAAGTACACATTTAGTACACAATGTACACCAAAAGTAAATGAAAAGTTTCTTTAATTCTTAAAAATGTACAATGTATTTTTTCTAAATTTCATTGGATCTTTTATTTTGTTAAGAATCGAACGGTTTGATCTACTTTTAATCTACTAACGGTAGACTACTATTTACAGAGTGCATCTAACCTCATTTATAGGCCCAGTTGTGAAGTAGACAGAGCGGACAGACAGAATTTAGTGAACGGAGGTACGGGTAGAAATATTCAGTTGAAGTTAATTTTAAGTTAAAAATTTCAGTTAAAAATTCTGTCGCGGATCATCAGTCAAAAAATGTATTTCTAAAGTACAACAGTCAGTTCGAAACCAACTATACAAAATTTTGTTCACTATTCATCTCGCTCTACATTTCATTATATCCTATTTACACTGCAGACAATACGATCACAATATCTGCGGCGTTTTCTTTTCAAATGAGGAGGAAGAGAAAATGACTAAATCCAACAATCCCTATCTGTTCCCTCCGTCCCAAGATCTTCCCAGAAAATTTAAAAACGTTACAAATTTTTTGAAATGGAAAAAAGAAATTTAAAGGCTCAAAAATATCGGTTTTGAATAAATACAGATAAATCTGTAGCTTATAATGTATTCTCTCTCTCTCTCTCTCTCTCTCTGGGTTTTGTCGTGACTAGTGTCATAAAAGCGTTTCCCATCGATCAGCAAAGTTAAGCACATTGGGTCTGGGTAGTAGCTGGATGGGAGACAGCCATCTGCGTCCAGACTATGAAGCAACTCGCGGTTCGAATTTCACGTAAAGCTGTAGGTCCCCTCCGTCAATTACCTTAAATGTTGCGAAGAAAGTTAAACAACGCCATCAATACATTTCTCTCTCTCTCATAATACAGGGTGTTCCATTTAAATGGAACCATAGGGAGCAATTTATTAATTTTATTTACCTTTATTACCTTTTTTTACCTTTATTACGTTTACTCTCACAAATCTGGAAATAAAAGACATTATTAATTACTCCCGATGGTTCCACTTCAATGGAACACCCTGTAGAATGAATATAAGCCTGAAGAAAACTTCTTAATCTACCCAGTTTTATATATATATACATTCAACTGCAAAGAACACGCAGTATAAATAACGTAAAGAACGACGCTTGTATAGGAGATATCTCCTATACAAGCGTCGTTCTTTACGTTATTTATACTGCGTGTTCTTGCAGTTGAATGTATATAATGTTACGGCATGCGGGAGGTGCCCCCTTGGGGCATTGGTTTCTGCGAGTATGTAGAAGAATTACGGCATTTGGAAGAGTGAAGTCCATGGTGTAATGGTATCGCGTCTGACCGGCAATCGGAAGATCCCGGGTTCGATTCCCGGGTGGTTACTTCATTTTTTCATTTGTTCCGTTTTCTCTCTCTCGTCTTGCGCGGAATATCTCCTATACAAGCGTCGTTCTTTACGTTATTTATACTGCGTGTTCTTTGCAGTTGAATGTATATAATGTTACGGCATGCGGGAGGTGCCCCCTTGGGGCATTGGTTTCTGCGAGTATGTAGAAGAATTACGGCATTTGGAAGAGTGAAGTCCATGGTGTAATGGTATCGCGTCTGACCGGCAATCGGAAGATCCCGGTTCGATTCCCGGGTGGTTACTTCATTTTTTCATTTGTTCCGTTTTCTCTCTCTCGTCTTGCGCGGAATATCTCCTATACAAGCGTCGTTCTTTACGTTATATATATATATATATATATATATATATATATATATATATATATATTAACACGTCTCAAGTGTTCTAAGATTTATTTGTTCGTCCAACATCACATGAAATCCCTTTCCAACGGATTTGTATCCTTCGACAACTATTAAATAAGGTTCATGTTTCTGTGGAAGTAAAACTCTGACGTCATTGAAAGAAGTTTACTCATAGCCACATTAGTACGATGCCCAAGGTCAGGTCATTTTAGGGTAGGATATCTAGTCATGTTAGGCTAAGTTTAGTTAAGAGATTCTTTTGGACGACTTTTACATTTCAAGAAAAAGGCCCTAACTCTATTATCGAAACCTAATTTAACTTAACGTGTTAGGTTAAGTTAAATTTAGTCAATTTGGTCTTCCAATAATGTTTTCTCGACAATTTATTATTACGAGAATTTGATTAACTCATTTTATACCATAAAAAATCGTCTGGCGTTAGGAAGAATAAAACTGAAAAGGTAGGCGCTATGCGATAAGATTTGTATAGCAATACCCATTCACTGTATACATATAGGCGCCCTCTATCGAGCAAAAAAAAAGGGACTATTTTAATTGATGGTATACAAATATGCGCGTACAACACGTTAAGGTTTGACGAACTGATCAACGAAGAAGTCTTTTACTTACAATGCGAAGCATCTAATCAATGAGATGTTAAATTTAACTAATAAAGGGTTAAAATTTTGGAGATGACTTCAAATTAACTGTAGTGTTGTTGAGCATGACTTAGCTACACTACTCCAGAACTACCGACCTACCACTACCATTGCTACCGCCAGTAGTGCAGTGGGTAACATAGTTTTTTAATAAGCGAAGTGAAGACAATGAGGTCGAGGGTTCGACTGAGGATGGAGCTGGTAATAATAATCTACTGTAGTAATGAGCGTAATGGCGACATTAATTGGCCTGAGCGCTGTGCCAGTTTCTGGTCCTCTTGAATGATTATTACCACTACTACTGGTTTTAGTTTCAAGGAAACAAGTGGAGTTGTGAGAAGTTGCGTACGATTTACATGAGAGAGTTACAAGGAGTTACAAGGACAAGAGGAAACCTTAAAGACCTTCCGGTCCACTCTGGGAGGTTCCCGTTATGAAACAAGTTTATTTTTCTTTCAACTATTCTATGATAACAGTAGTAGAAAACTGGATAGAAAAGTATAAGGCGAGAGAGAGAGAGAGAGAGAGGAGAGAGAGAGAGAGAGAGAGAGAGAGAGAGAGAGAGAGTTACAAGGACAAGAGGAAGCCTCGAAGACCTTCCGTCCACTCGTAGAGGTTCCTGTTATTAAACAAGTTTATTTTTTTTTTTCAACTATTCTAACAGTAGTAGAAAACTGAATAGAAAAGTATAAGGCTCTCTCTCCCAACCCTCCGCTCCCTCCCTGTCAGAGGCAGGTACGGAAAAAGGTTGGAGAAAATATTTTGACCCTGGAAAATTAGCCGAGGAAATTTTACAGGAAAGTGGAGACTATATAAAAAAGCTCTATAATTAGCATGCCCACAGAGACACCGTGCAAGCGAACTCCTGCAGAGAGAGAGAGAGAGAGAGAGAGAGAGAGAGAGAGAGAGAGAGAGAGAGAGAGAGATTAATTAACATTACATAGATAAAGTTAATTTCAGTCTGCGCGGTATTTAGGCTGTCTCAATATTCCAAATTGAGACGTTTGTCAGAAATTTACAAAATCTAATGAGTCATTTAAGCTAAAATTTTAGCTTCAGCTCTGGTGGAGTAAGTTTTTAGATTAATATATTATTAGACGCGAAATTTGTATCACCTTTTCCCATTTTTTAATAAGGTTTGGAGTCACTCTATTAATAGTATTTTGGAGTTACTTTACCTTCTGTCAGAATCTGCGCATCACTTCTGCTAAACTTTTCATACTGGCTTATATTACTTATTTATTGATCTATCTAATTTTCATTTAAATTGTATCATTTGGCCCCGATTAATTGTTAAATTAATAATAATAAAAAATCACTAATTAAAATATTAGTAAATGTATAAAAATTAAAAAAATTACGATCTTGAACCGTTTTTCCATAATATTAATTCCTTTTAATGGCCGGAATAAGAGAAACCGGGGGGGGAGGGTGAACTGGGTGAGAAAATGGGTTTTACCCAAGAACTAAATAAAGTAAGTTAGTAGTTAACCCTTTCATACCCAAATTAAGTCGAAAAGTAAAAAAAAAAAAAATTGGGATATAAAAATCGTTTAATTGGACCCAAAATAACTGAAAAATATATTTTACAAAGTTTTATTGTTCATAATTAATAAAATACGAAATGTGTTAAATTTCACACATTGGGAACTGGAAGGTCTAAAATTGCTTCCAAAGTTAACGATGAAAATTTCACACACTCGGCATTAAAGGGTTAATAAAAAAAGAAATACGATAACACGCTGTATTTCAAAAAATTTTAAATAAGAAAAATATTACAAACAAAATAATAAAGTTGAAGTATATAAAAAATCTTACTTAAAAATTAATTATTTTTATTTGAATAATAATTACCTAAAAATTAAAAATTTGAAAAAATTATATAAAGATGGTGAACTAAATTAAATCTTTGAAAAAAAAAGAAAAAGTAAAATCATAGCGTATATAATTTATTTTCATATACCTTTAGGTATAAAGAGCTAAAGGCATTTCTCATTATATATATTTTAAGTAGATCATTATACAGAGAAAAATCACAACTATACACACACACACATATATAATATATATATATATATACAGTATATACACACACACACACACACGGTGTTTATAAAGTTCCTATTTCAATGAAAACGTAGCAAAAATGGTAAAATTCAATAACAATATAATAGAAGGCATACATTTAATGAATACTTAAGCATATGATTCTACATGAGTACCATCAGTATCTCTACAGAGTTCGAATCTGTCAGCAGCATTGCGGAACACATTTTGGAGCATGACAGGGTTTTTGTAACTGCTGTTACAATACGAGCACGTAAATCTTGCAGATCTGTAACCCTCGTTGATAGACGTTTGATTTGATAAAGCCCCATGCAAAGAAATCAGGGCGTTAGGTAAGGAGATCGAGCCGCCCAGGGTCTGTTGCCTCCACGTCCGATCCACCGATTTGGAACTCCTTCATTTATGTACTCCCGAACGATGTTTGCGTAATGACAAGGTGCACTATCTTGTTGAAAGACGACGGTGTTTAAAATGACATCTGAATGAAGCTGGGACATTTATGTGCTCGTTTTTTTCGTATTATAAAAAATAACCCCCTGTCATGCTCGAAAATGTGTTCCGCAATACTGCTGACAGATTCGAACTCTGTAGAGATACTGATGGTACTCATGTAGAATCATATGCTTAAGTATTCATTAAATGTATGCCTTCTATTATATTGTTATTGAATTTTACCATTTTTGCTACGTTTTCACTGAAATAGGAAACTTTATAAACACCCTGTACACATATATGGATATAGCAAATTTGAAAAGAAGTGCAAGTTCCACCATCTTACTGTCTGCAACACCTATGCAAGATATATGGGAGGTGCAAATACGGAAAAAAATGCCGTTACCCCACCCTCAAAGAAACGCAAGGGGTGAACAGGAAAAACGAACATCAAAAAACATCATGCGTTATCGGAACAACAGCTACCGACAAAGATAAAAAAAAGAGGCAAATTCTCGGACGACCACAAGCAACGAAACCGGCACCACCATTGGAAACGAATCGGAACTACATGTATGCGAAAACGACAGAAAAAAATAAAAATAATCCTAGCCAACATTCAGGGCCTTAAATCAAATCATTCCCGGACAAAGTTTTATACCTGAAAGGACTCATGCAAGAAACCGGAGTAGGCTTCGCATACCTCACGGAAACTCATCTAAAGAACTGCCAGGCGAACTGTGAAAACTGTGAGTTCTGTGTTGACAAAAAAAGAAATACAAATTGATAACTATAACATACTCCGAGCCTACAGAACAGTGAGACGTAAAGGAGGATGTGCTATTTACATACGCGAAAGGCATATGGCAAAAATGACTAAGTACCTCAAACAACTACGTAGAATGTGTAGCAGCAAAAGTTGAAAAATTAAATATGGTACTAATTGTAATGTACAGACCCGCAAACACGCCAACCTCAAAATTTTCAGATTCCATTACAGATGTAAGAAACTGGGTAAAAGATGTACACTCTTCAACCCCAAATATTTTTCTCTGTGGTGATTTTAATTTCCCATTCATGAAATATAAAAGGATAGGAAAAAATATGTATATACACCAGGACAAAGGGGGCACACGGGAAGACCAGGAGCAGGTAAAATTGCTACTAGTTCTAGTTGATGAATTTATGTTAGGACAAGAAATAACAGAAAACACAAGAAAAAACAACTGCCTAGATTTGGTATTCACAAACAGCAGCAACCTAATTGATAATGTAGAAATATCCCCAACTATAATATCGGATCACAACATTATTGAAATAACAACCAATATAAAAGCATCAGGAAAGGAAAGAACACGAACAACAGAAAGAAGCAAATTCGAAATTTTTAATTTTCACTCCAAAGCTATAAACTGGGAAGATGTTGCATCCAGCATGGAAGTAATAGATTGGAAAACCATTTTCGAGGCCAAGACAACGGAGGAGATGCTAATGACTTTAGAGGAGAAGACGCTGGAAATTGTGGAAAGACACGTCCCAAAAATACAGCAAAGAGGAAAGAGAAGCAGGTTCGAGAGACAAAAGAGGTCATTGTTCCGAAAGAGAAAAAGAGTGACTGCAAAACTAAGTAACTGTAAAGATGATAACGTCAGGAAAATATTAAATGATAAACTGCAGGGTATCGACGAAGTCATACAGGAACTAAATGAGAAGCATACAGAAAAAGACGACGACGACGCTATAGAAGCGATAAAGGTTAACTCATAGTACTACCATAATTTTGCAAAAAGGAAGTCGAAAAGCCATGCGACAATTGGACTTCTGAAAAAAGAGAACAGTGCTTTACCTGATGATCTGAAATATTAAGAGCTCAGTACGAGTACGAGTATTTTAGATTTAGTAATAACTACGGATGATAGGCTAATTACTGATCTTCAAGTAATAGAACCGTTGAGCAATAGCGATCACAATATGGTAGAGTTTGTCCTCTCAGTAAGTCACTCGAAACCAACTAACTCGACTAAAATTCCTAGCTTCCAGCACGCAGACTTTAGTAAATTTCGAAATAAATTTTCACACGTCAATTGGGAAAACGTAATGGGGAACTCCAACGCAAAACTAATGTGGGAATCGTTCGTAAAGGTATTCAGGACTATAAATGAGGAATGTGTACCGTACAAAATTAAGCGTGCGAAAGTAAACAACAAGCCCTTGTGGTTTACTTCTAGAGTAGGAGACATTATAAAGAGTAGAGAGAGGGCTTATAGGCTATACAAGTCCGATAAAGATAATCTGTTGTTACGAAACAACTACATATCTCTAAGGCGTGAAGCTAAAAGTGTAATAAAAAGTCAAAACGCGAATTTGAAATCTCCATAGCTCGTGACGGTAAAGAAAATCCCAAGCGATTCTTTCAATACGTCAATAATAGAAATCCAGTAAAAGTGTCTTAGGTCCATTAAAAATGGAAATGGAGATCTAGTCTCTGAAAACAAGGAAATGGCTACTTGCTAAACGAATTTTTTTACGTCAGTTTTTACTATAGAAGATGTAACGAATATCCCTACGGTCATAGACATAATACCTTTTGATAATGGTAATATTTTGGATAATATTGTCGTTAGTGAAGGGGAAGTAATGCGCTATATTGATAAAATGAAAACGCGTAAATCACCGGGTCCGGATTCCATATATCCCATACAACTAAAAGAATTAAAAGATAGCATTGTTGTGCCGCTAACAAAGATTTTAATGCGTCTATTTCTGAGGGGTGCGTACCAGATAATTTCAAGTTAGCAAACGTAACACCTATCTTTAAGAAAGGCGATAAAAGGTGCGGCGGAAATTATAGGCCAATCAGTTTAACGTCTGTTGTAGGTAAGCTACTGGAATCAATAATTAGGGATCGTATAGTCGAACACTTAGAAGTGCATAATCTGGTCAGAAATACGCAGCACGGTTTTAGGCGAAACAAATCTTGCTTAACTAATCTTTTAGAATTTTTCCAAAGCGTGGTTAACGTTTACGATAGACATCGGCGGTTGATGTAGTGTATTTGGATTTTCAAAGGGCGTTTGACACCGTGCCGCCCAAAAGACTGATTGAAAAAACTAAGGCTCATGGAATCAGGGGTGCAGTAATAAATTGGCTAGAAGAATGGTTGCGAGGCAGGAAACAGAGGGTGGTCGTTGATGGAGCGGAGTCGTGTTGGGCTAATGTAGCGAGTGGCGTTCCTCAGGGTTCTGTATTGGGCCCCTTGCTTTTCTATATATTTAACGATTTAGATGTCGGCCTAGTCAGTACAGTTTCAAAGTTTGCGGATGACACGAAGCTGGGTGGTAGGGCGATTAATGACGAAGATAGAGGTAAAATTCAGGAAGATCTGAATAAAATCGTTGATTGGTCAGTCACATGGCAAATGAGATTAACGTGGATAAGTGCAAAATTATGCATATAGGTTCGCGTAACGGTAATTTTGCGTATGTATGTCAGGGAAAGATTTAACAAGCGTAGAGCAGGAAAAAGATTTAGGAGTTATAGTCACTGGTGATTTAAAAGTAGCGAAACAAAGTACAGCGGCGGTCAATAAGGCGAACAAAGTGTTAGGTTTTATAGCTCGAAAATTTTGAGTACAAATCGCGCGATATTATAGTTCCTCTTTATAAATCATTAGTTAGACCCCATTTGGAGTACGCGGTCCAATTTTGGAATCCGCATATGCGCAAAGATATAGACAAAATCGAAAGAGTTCAAAGACGAGCAACTAAGATGATTCCGTCTCTTAGGTCAAAGTCGTACGAGGATAGGCTTAAAGAGTTAAAATTGACTACACTCGAGACTAGGAGGTTAAGGGGTGATCTAATCCAGGTTTTCAAAATTATGAATGGGTTTGATAACGTAGATAGAGATAGCTTTTCGAAATATCTCAATATAATAGGACTAGAAAAACGGGTGTAAGTTGACAAGTAGAAGGTTCGAGACAGCAGTTGCGAAAAACTTTTTACGCATAGAATAGTAAATAGCTGGAATAGTTTGCCGGAGAAGTAATTAGTAGCACGTCTATAAACATGTTTAAGAATCGATTGGACGCGCATGTTGATAGAAAGGGTATAGTTTAAGGTAGTAAAATTAAGGCTTTGTGGGGATAGATCCCACAGCTCAACACAAGTTTTGTGGGATATAGGGAGGCAGCGTCTTGGGTTAGGGGATACTCTCTGTCCTTACACACCCCATTTAAGAGATTCCTCTGCCGAGCGGTGCCCCCACAGTACTGTGAGGTATTGAAAAACTCATGATCTTCACTTTCCCCACAAACACCTTTAAATGGGTGACCCATAATGGGTGCACACACATTTCTACATTACTGTACAGTCTTTACAGCCACACCTACACTTTTCCTCGTATGTGTATACACAATACACGATTACGAACACAGTTAGGTAGACCAGCCATGAGTGGATCCTAGGGTCTTTGTTGGTCTGAAACATTATAACATTATAACATCTTTCAGTATACCAAAAACTGACAAATTGATATGCTATAGAAACGCGTTCTTTGAAGAGAAACTACAAGGAGAAAGTATAACGGACTTCGACTTTACGACAGATGATATTACACAAGCTATAGGGAAACTAAAAGCACACTCAGCGGCAGGACCGGATAAATGGAATGCCACACTGATCAAAAACTGCAAGAATGCAATCACTGAGTCCCTATATTGGATATGGAGGCGATCACTAGACACAGGAGAAATATCGGGCATCCTGAAGAGCGGGAACATAGTCCCAATATATAAAGGAGGAGATCGATCCGAGGCCAAAAACTACAGGCCAGTATCGCTTACATCTCATCTCACCAAAATATTTGAAAGAATAGTTAAGACAGAAAATTTATGACTTTTTGGAAACTCAGAAAAAATTCAATGACAACCAACTTGGGTTTCTGTCAGGCAGATCATGCCTATCACAACTAATGGAACACTACAACAACAATATGGATGCACTTGAAAGTAATGAAAACTATGATGTAATATAAGGGGTTCCAAAAAACCTTAGCCCCCCCGATTTGCAGTTTACATGTTTACTTATATCGAAATAGTTTTTAGTGATTGTAAAAATATATAAAATTCTTTATTTATTGCAGGTATTAAAATTACTCTAGCTGATAAAGTGATAATATAATGGCTTCTCAATTAATTGGTGATTCGGAGAGGCAACGTGTGATAGATCGCATACGAGCAATAACATTTCGGGAAGCTCGTGATGCTGGAGCCACCTTTATAACACGTTCATGGGTTGCCAAAAATTTGCGAAGAAGTGAGGACTTCGTCAAAAGAAATTGGAATAAAACTTTGGATGAATGTGAAATGGATACAACCAAATCTGGACGCCCAAATTTGCCACTCTCTCAGGAAACAAAGGACATCATTGAAAGCTGTACGCGTAAGCGGAAAAACAGCTGTGTTAAACTTTCTAGAGAGATCGAAGTGTTGAGAGGAAAGATCGTTAGTGGTGAGATCATTCGACTGTACCATCATAGGCAAGGTTTAAAGCCTTAGCATGAACTTCCAAAGCCAAGAAAACTCAACTCAACATCGATGACAGAATGTGGTTTGCCCATTATCTTGAAGATTGGGATGTGGATGATTTCATGCATTTAGCTGTCTCCGATGAATTTTTTGTTTACGTAACACGTCGGCCTAACTACCAAAATGATCGAGTGTGGGCCACAATACAGATGAAATCGATGACAATGAACATTATCGCGAATTATTAAAAAGTTCAGACTGTGTTGGTGTGTTTGTTTTGTTCACTGCAAAGAAGCTCATGTGGGTGCTGAAGCCAATGGTCAGAGTTGGAATGGACAGTATTTTCGTGATATTATTCTATCCCAGCATGTCATTCCTTTTCTAAGAAAACCCAAACAATGTTATGGATGTCGATCAGGTCACACTTCTGCATGATAAGGCCCCCCTGCTTTAAGGCATTAGCCACTCAACAGTTGTTGCGGAACCATGAGATCGATTTCTTTGGAAATGAAGAATGGCCAGGAAATTCTCCTGACCTGAACGTCTGTGAACACATTGGATCAGTTATAAAGGACAAGGTTGAATGTCTCTTGTTTCAAGAACCTGCAGCAAATCAATTTTCTAAGGATACAATGACGCAACACATTGAAACTGTTTTAGCAAATTTGCGTAACGATCAAGATCTATTCACGTCACTTTTGGCAAGCTACCCAAAGCGAATTCAGGCTGTCTTGGAAGCCAATGGCGGGAACACCAAGTTTTAATTGTTTCTCATTAAATGCAGGATTAAATTCTCTTTTGTAAGGTATGTTTAGTTTTACTGTACCCCTAATGGTTTAGGCCATGGGCGGGGGGGGCTAAGGTTTATTGGAGCCCCGTACACAGACTTTGCCAAAGCGTTCGACAAGTGTGACCATGGAATCATAATACATAAACTGAAATATATGGGAATAGCAAGAAAAGTAGGGAAATGGATATATAATTTCCTTAGTGAACGGCGGCAAGCCGTTACAGTACAAGGAGTATCTTCATCAGAATCAGAGGTCCTCAGCTCAGTACCACAAGGAACAGTATTAGCTCCACTACTCTTCATAATCATGCTAACTGACATAGATGAGGACGTTACCAGAGACAGCACAGTAACATCCTTTGCCGATGACACAAAGATTAGTAGAAAATTAAGAAACCCAGAAGATATAGGATTTCTACAAACCGACATGAACAGAATCTACAAGTGGACGGAAGACAACAATATGAAGTTTAACACTGAGAAATTTCAGCTGTTATGGTACGGAAAAAGAGAAGACCTAAAATCCTTGGAATATTATACCCCAAATGGACAGGAAATTCAGAGATATTCTAGAGAAAAGGATTTAAGAGTTGTAATGACTGATGATGCGAATTTTGAAACACAAAATAAGATATCAGTAAACAGAGCAAAAAAAATAACTGGGCAAATACTGTGAACCTTTGAACGAAGGGATAGGAATGATAGGAATATAATGATTCCTCTACTGAAAACGGTGATCATACTCAAATTGGAATAGTGCTCGGTCCTAACATGCCCATATAAAAAAGAAGATATTAGACAGCAGAAGGGATTCAGAGAAGCTTCACAGCCAAGATCAAGGGGTGCGAACTAAACCTATATTCACTGGAAAGGAGAAGACACACACACACACCATCATTTACACTTGGAAAATAATGGAGAAATTAGTTCCTAATCTTACTTTGCCCTGTAACTCCCCAAACAACGGTGGAAAGTAGAAAAGGAAGATTGTGTCGTGTTCCCAAATTCAAGGCGAGACAGGGAACATCCTTAACCCTGAAAGAAAATAGTTTTGTTGTGAGAGGACCAAAACTGTTTAATCAGCTGCCCAAAGACCTGAGGAACACGAATGGTGTTGCAGTGGACATCTTCAAAAGATTAGACGCCTGGTTCAGAACAATCCCCGATGAGCCGGGCGTACCTGGTTATGTTAGGTGGAGAGTAGAAGAAACCAACTCTCTATTTCACCAGGCCAACTCGAGAGGAGGGGCAACAAGCTTGACCTTCGTGAAATGAGGAATCATCGCGCGGAACTTTGAAAGGTTGAAAGGTATATACGAGTATATATCGCGATAGAGAATAAATATATGTGTGTGGAAAAATACTTGGAAAATCCATCGTAACTGCATAAAATAATAATTGAAAAGACAGGAAAATTTTGTTTCCATTTGACAAAACACGAGAACACGGAGCCCTGAGAAGTAAAATGGAAAAGACTATCAGTGTTAGAGGCCCTTATCTAACCAACAAAACTTTCAAATGATGACAGTTGAAAACAATTATCTCCTCCATCAAATCTCACATATGAAATAATTGTGGTGAAGGATCACCCGTAAGCTCATTCTGAAGGTTTATTCGGATCTCCAAAATTATATATATATATATATAATATATTTATTTATTAAAGCGCCCTGCCATTGACCTCGGCCTGCCATCGACCTTTGGGTTTTTGAATAGAACGGTAAGTTGTGCGCATGTGTACACTCGTGAGGAAAATACCTTACAGGCCTTTTCCTCCGGAGTGTTACTCACTCCCATATTAGCCATTGCGTGTTATTCTACCTGCAACAAAAAAAAAAAGAGGGTCCCAAAACAAGACATCAGTTTGGACATTTGTTTTGGTTCTAATGTATTACTCTTGTAAATTTAATTTAAAATAAATTTTCCTATGAAACCGGACTTATGGACCACCCTGTCTGTAAATATATATATATATATATATATATATATATATATATATATATATATATATATATATATATATATATGAGTAGCAACCTCGGTACTTTATTAGTGGTGCTATAAAAGATGAGTTTTATGAGAGAGCCATTAGTGATTACAAGCCGGACTTAAATAAAACAAAGCCCAATAATTTAATAGTTTAAAGCAATCATAAAACCAGTTAAAGTCTACAAAATTCAAGTTTATTTCCTGTTAACAAACAGATTTGTTTGAAACATTTTGTCATATACTCAAACTAATGGTCTTCGCTGGAGTAATGATAGAGGTAGAGTGGTAGAGAGGCTGGCTGTTCATCCGAATATACTAGATTCGTATCTCGGGCCACACTTCAGAGATTAAGACTCTTCTTTGGGGGGTGTTCCTTAGTGGTATAGTGGTTCGAATCCCACGTCACTACGTCAAGCTGTAGGTCTCCTACGTCACATGACCATTATACATTTTGAGAATGAAGTTAAACGACCCCGAACAATATTATTATTATTATTATTATTATTATTTTTATTATTATTTTCAACTAATGATGAATTTTTGATGATATAGCTATTCACTCTAATGTCCTTTTTACTTATAGTTAATGCAAAAGTACCTTTTCATTTTTCTAAGGCCGCACACAGGATCGTCTTGCGACTCACGACTTGGCTCGTGACGAGTCAAGTCGCGTGTGATTTTACATTGACAGAATAGGAGCCCCGCACACTGCAGCGACCGCGACGCGATTCCCAAATTCCCAGAATCGCTTCGTGGTCGCTGCAGTGTAATGTAATGTAGTGTAATGTAAAATCACATGTAACTTGAGTCGTCACAACCCAAGTCGTCAGTCGTGAGTCGCAAGACGATCCTATGTACGCCCAGCCTATTACTTCTTTATAGCTTTTGAATACGTTTTAAGTACAATAACAGCACTTTTTTCCTTTCCAAACTCTTATACTGTTCACGCCAAAGCGATCTACGAAAACAGAGCCAACTAACGATACACTCGAAACTAAAATTAATTAGCTAACTAACTAACAAACTAATCGAAGACCTAAAGTTAATTTAATTTTATTTTTAAATATTTGGTGATGTGATCTAAAGATTTAAATGCCGATATAGGAAATATCACGAACCTTGAAACCTTGATTAATAATGATTATAGAATACTAATAAAAATCTAGGATTAAAGCTACAGGGTGGGAGAAAAGTCTAAGGATTTTATACATACAACTATTTAGTTAAAATATTGTACAGATAAATGTTCAAATGATGAAACAAATCAAACAAAAAGTCGATAAGAATTTTTACTCACAAATATTTTGTTAAATTGTAATTTAATCTTTAAAGCGTTCTCCATCCACTATCATACATTCGTGGATTCACTCTGCGAAACTCGTGATTATTCTTCTGAACATATCGAATGGGATCCTTTTCAGTTGTTCATCTATTCTGCGGCCAAGGGCATTCACATTTGGATACATGAAACCAGGAGTGTAGAGTTTGTTACGCAAATAAACCCAAAGCCAGAAATCACATGGGGTTAAATCAGAAGATCTGGCTAGCCACTCGATGGGACCTCCCCACGCGAGCCATCTTCCTTCAAGGTTCGTATCCAGAAGTTTTATCATGTTGATAAAGCCAATTCTTGCCAACGCCATTAGTAAATTGTGGCAAAAATTTCTCTCAATACCTGGCAAAATCGTTTTTTACCCATCGTCTCTCTCGATATATTAAAGGAAATGAGTTCTGAATAACCAATGCACGCCCAAACTGTTAGTGTAGCCGTTTTAATGGGTTTACCCAATCATATTTTGGAATTTTTTTTTTCGCCCAGTAGTGAACGTTGTTTGTTTCCTTTACTCGTTAAACCGAAGACACATTCATCTGAAAATCTGATCTTTCGAACGAAATTCGGATCACTGTTGAACTTTGGTCTCATTGTTTCAGAAAATTGCAGCCGTCTATCAAAATCATCGTCGTATACGAGCCGAGAGTAAATGGGTTTGTAATCGTGGTACCCCTGTGAGTTCAATATTTCTGCTACTGAAGATTTTGAAATACCCAATTCCTCTTCGACTTTTCTCGTTGAAGTTATTGGATCGACTTGAAAACTGGCGAGGACATTTTCTTTGTTCATGTCTCCTGTTGACGTTACTGGCCTTCCGCTTCTTGGACGATCTTTTACCAGGCTCCCTGTTTTCAAAAGTTTGAGCTTTCACTATCGAAGAGTGGTTGCATTTGGTGGTGGTTTATTATATTTTTCTTGAAATAAACGCAAACTTTCTTCACAATTATTATAAGAAATAGGCCACGATACAAGATACACTTTTTCTTCATTGCTGTATTCCGTCCTTACTGACATGGCGCTGACTGGGGCTAGTCTACGATCATTCCTGGTCTTGTATAGTTGCTTTGAAAAGTATCGCATAGACTGCAGTGATATCATTAGAATTTATTTATTACTAACAAATTATTTGCAAGTATAAAATCCTTAAAGACTTTCCTCCCACCCTGTACAGTACTCTACAGCGTATCTCACAAGTCGCGCACCACAGATTCAGGTCGTTAGCACCTACATATAAATACAGTGCGCGACTTCTGAGACACCCTGTATTACTTATTCATTTCCCTTGTTTAACATTGAATTCTTTGTGCTGTATTGGTATCATAGCTACAATAACGGCTTTGGCTGTATTTGTTTCATATTTACAATAATAACTAGTGGTGTACCGATTCCAAAATTTAGCCGATGCCAATGCCGATTCTTTGCCTAGATTTAAAGAAATCAATTTCCGTCATAAACCTTACTTATCTAATGTGAAAAATTTAAATTTTCATATTTTTTACATTTCAAATTTGTTTAAATGCTTTTCCTTAACTCACTCCACAATATACAGTACCAGGATTTGTTACCTGTATACCGTAGCTAAAATGATGTTAAAAAGTTTTATTACTTAGTAAAATTATAAAGTAATTTTATTTTAGTTTCATAAATTGAATACCAATATTTAAAGTAATTAGTTTTCCTTTTTCAACGTTGAACGTATTTTCTTTCTTCAACAATGTCAACAACAAAATTTTTCATTAAAATTTCGAGTCCCTGGTGGCTAATTTGAAATTTTAAAAAATGGATAT
The DNA here is from genome assembly GCA_023014485.1 of Bathynomus jamesi. Classification (NCBI taxonomy): domain Eukaryota; kingdom Metazoa; phylum Arthropoda; class Malacostraca; order Isopoda; family Cirolanidae; genus Bathynomus; species Bathynomus jamesi. The sequence continues at coordinate 336,127 of JAJOZX010001552.1, read as the reverse complement.
ATAATTAGGGTTTAAAAAATTATTAAGGTATTTAAAATAAAGTCAACGTAATAAGGTGGTTTAATATATAAATTATAAAGTACAACTTAATATAGAATTGGAGATTACAGTGGTTTATAATATTTAGAGATTAGCTAGTTAGAGAAAATGTAAATTTATGGGCAACTTAACTTATTAACTTTTGCCTTTTTTGTGAATGTAAAATATTTTTATACAATTATACTTCCAAATGAGAAACTTATTATAAATTATTAGTATTTTTGCCTGTTCAATTTTCTATGAATATAAATTTTGTCTTGTAATGAAAATTTTAAAATTTCAAAGAATCGGTGAGAGAATCGGCTAAATTTGGCCGATGCAAAAAAAAAAAGGGCGATTCTGCCGATGCAGATTAATCGGTACACCACTGATGATAACTTGAGATTAATATATACCGTACTGTATTTCCACTATTAGTTAGTTTATATATTAATCGTATTTAAACGTGACTTATTATCATGTGTTGAGGGTCAAATTATATAAAACAAACGGTCGAAATGACACTATTATTCGCATTATTGATTATTGTAACATAACGTACCGTAAATTGTAAACATTTTTAATATTTATTTTATAAGTAAATTTATAAATGTAACTGAACAAAAAATAAATGACTTCACACTGATTTAAAGTCATTATCTATTTTTCAAATATTAATTCATTTTTGTACTGAAATTAATTAATAATTCTTATTCAGGATTTATATTATTATTATTATTATTATTAATAATAATAACTATCTATTTTACCTTTAAATAAGAGCCCAGTAAAGCCTAAAGCTTAAGGGCCAAATTTAATAAACTAAATCGACCAATTTAACAATTATTTACGTTATGTTGACATTAAAATCATAACTAAAAGTGTTTATTTTATAAACAAAGTTATTCCAATTCTTTTGTCATAAGAATATAAAATTTTGTCCTTATTACTAACATTTAGTATAAAGAACTCAAATACATTTCGTCCTACATTCAATTATTTTGGGGGACCAATAGGCAAAGTTTGTCTCATGTAACTAAGCTCTTTTTCAGCGTAGTCGAGTGATCAAAATATTATATAGCTATGCAGAGTATCCCAGAAGTCCTGCCGAAAAGGCTAATATAATATTGTATATTATGTGGCAGGACTTCTGGGGCACCCTGTATATATATATAATTAGTTAGATTTGGGTAAGGATAGGTTAAATTAAGGTTTAATTACTTAATAATTTGAATGGGTGGTGTAAACATTTAAAACGGGAATGTACCAATTCCTCAAACTGGAAAATCGTTGAAACACCAAATTACCGAATCCTAATTTAATCTAACTTAACAAGTCAGATTAGGTCACTTTAGGTTAAGGTATACGAACAGTTAGGTCGGTCACTTCAGGATAGGGCATCTAGTTAGATTAGGTTAGGTTAGGTTAAATGATACTTTTCGACGATGGCCCTAGCTCTATTGTTGAAACCTAATTTAACTTAACACGTTAGGTTAAATTAAGTTTAGGCAATTTGATCTTCCGATGATGTTTTAGTTAATAATTTTGATTTCGAGAACTTGGGTAGTCCTTTCTGTGCCATAAATTGTAGGTCTCTATACCCACTGGATCGACAAGACCGTAACATTAACACTCTAAAAACCTAACTTAACCTAACCTATTCTACCCTAATCCACAGTATACTTATCGATAGAATGTCAAGTCGATCAGATGTCGTAATTTGGAAATTGTATATTTAATAATAATAATAATGATAATAATAATAATAATAATAATAATATTTTCTAACATTGACCTTAATAGTATTCGGAGGATTACGAATACTACTCTAACTAATACTATAGAATTATCAAAGTAATACGGTAGAATTATCAAACATGCAAACTTTCAAAGGTAAAATGGAATAAATATCCATTTTGTAAACAAGTTTTCAATTTACTTTAATTTAAATGGGGATTGTTTACTCACAATTAATAACCAACAGTAAGGAGGTGCCAGAAGCTGGCACCACGCTCAGGCCAGACTAATGCAGACCACTGGGCTAACGCCTGGATTATTATTGCCAGCACCATTCAGAGTTGAACCCCTTGACACTCACTCTCTCTCATATATGATCAGCTTAATCCTCTCTGATAAAAGAGAGAGTCGCCTTAAGCGGATTAAAGGAGGTCAACACAGAATGGGTACAAAACTGGGCTCGGGATTATTGCCAATATACAACTAGAGTTTAACATTTACATTAAGCTCACGAAACACTTAGAATTTAAATGCAAATTCACAAATTTGTTACTTTGTAGGCTATAATGCTAAGCTCAAATTTTTGTTCGTCGTATTCTTCTTATGTAAATTTATTGACCGACTACCATTTCTGGATTTCAAAGAAGGCTATGAAATATTGTTCAAGCGTGGAGCGACTAAGTTATTCCGTAGAACTTGATATTGCAATATTGTACTCCTATTTTTATGTAATGTTCCTGAACCATTTAATCGCGTGCAATATATTGCAGCCTAATATGAGCCAAACTAAGCATATTGCGTTTAGTTCTACATTAGTTCACTAAATTTGTTGTTTAGAAAAGTGTTGAATCTGTCAAGTGTTTTGAAATGATTACCTTCCCGTTCACCGCCATTTCCATTCTCATACGTGGTCTACAATTGAAAATGCAAAAGAGAGAAATCTACTTTGAGAAAGAATGTCACTCCCATTCACATTCGCGGTGAAGGCACCGAGTGCCACTAACTAATATTTATTAATTTAATTGAACTTAACCTAACTTAACTTATCGTAGACCAAAGTGAGAAAACCGTGAATGAGAATGAATGTCATGAAATGGGAAGAAATCAATTTGAGAATTGCCTCCTTTTGAGATTCTCACTTTTGGGCGTGGAATTAAACGTGAATCACATTAAGTAGGATTATACTTCTTGAAATTAAGAGTGACATATAATATTTCACTTAAACTTCACACAAACATGTTGAATATCAAAATGCCAAACTTCCAAGGACATTAATGAGGTCTTCCTCGGAAGAAGTGGCTAAGCGACAAAAGTGAAAAACGCCAGAAAACGCAGTTAAAGTTGTATCAATTTGAAAATGGAATAACTTTTGAACTTTCTGAAGATATTTCGTCGAAATATATAAAAAATTGAAACGTTATGTCACTTTCAAATCTGGTATAATTGTAACTGCGTTTTTGGCGATTTTTTACTTTTGTCGCTTAGCCACTTCTTCCGAGAAGGATCTCGAGTGTATTTAAGTTGCTGACAAATTCTGCAGTAAAGAGTCCAGTATTAAACAAAACTAAAGCAAGGTAAGTCAATAGGACCAATTACCTATCTTCACATTAGGTATGGGAGCACACGAGTATGAACAACAACTGTCCATATATTCTATTTTAGCAATTTCAGTCAAGAGAATGACAACAATGGAGACGAATACAAAAATGGGAATCTTAATGAGCCAAACCTGATTCATTCCCGTTACCTCTAATTTACCACTTCGTTAGATTTTTTTTAAATACCCTTTGGGGCATGGAATTGTGCCCCGACCATCTGTTTTTATACCTTTTCCCAAACCAGGAAATATTTCACCTAAATTTGACATTCTTAATTTCATCACTCCAACTCCCGGACCTCGGGAAGTACTCATCCTTTAACACATTTAGAAGACACGCATTTTATATGCGCGGAAAACGTAAAAAGACAGTTCTGCGCACGTACAAGGTGTCTATAAATCAGTATAGGATTAAATAAAACCACGCACTTATTTACAGAGCCGCAAAAAATATCGGAGACTACGACATCCGATCCATTGATATTCTGTCGACGAGGATATTGTGAATTAGATTAAGTTAGGAATAAGTAAGGCTAGGTTAGGTTAGGTTAGGTTAATCTTTTAGTGTCTTCACCCGATGTAAAAAGGTCTAAAATATCTAAAAACAGACACCTTGTATAAAATTGCAGGTAAAATCTATATAATTTATACTATATACGTATATAATACACTATATCTTGTATTCCTATAACATTACGGGCAGCACATTACTGAAAATAATTCCTTATGAACAGTTTCGGAAAAATATTCGCATAGGAAAATGAAATATCTAAAAAACATAAAGAATTACTAATTGGTAATATACTACATTTTCCTCTGAATATTTATTAATTTTGGTGATGGTAATAAATAAATAAAAAAAAAACCTCCATTCATTACCGATAACTTTTTCACGTTTTTTAAAAATAACATTTGTAGGCGAACTTTTTCCCCCCTAAACTATACATAAGACATTCTTAATCGTATACGAAGTAGATTAATACAGATACAGTACATAACAGTAGAATAAATACACAGGACCACCCCCATTTGTTTCAAAACTGTCATATTCTGTTTGAATATCGTTACGTACAAAGAAAAAAGAAAAATCTACAGTCAAAAGTTTAGATTGCCTCAAGAGACTTTAAAATACTTCAAAAGAAGTTTACGAGGCTGTACAATGACGTATGAAATTTATGATGACTTACGGAAATGTTCAGATTAGGCAAATTTCTAAAACGAAAGCTCCCACACCCCCCTTTTCCCCTCCAAGAAAATACTCACAAGTGAAGAATTTTATTGATATATATTGATACTTAAATGTTGTTCCTTATATATATATATATATATATTATATATATATATATATATATATATATATATATATATATATATATATTATATTATATATATTCAGACATCTTTAATATAGGAATACTTGAATGGGCTTAGTTTACATGGAAAGTCGAGGTGGGAGGATGTGTTACAGCTCGCTCCTTCTTAGAGCCATAGCGCACTAGTGATATATATATATTATATATATATATATATATATATATATATATATATATATTATATATATATATATATATATATATAACTTTTTTTAATGGTAATTAAGAGTTAATAATGTAATTAGTATCGCTAATAAACTAAATACAGGTAAATTGACAGCCATAACCTAGTAATTAGTGTAATAACAGAGGAATCAATTACCATTCTCGGTAATTAATAATTACGAACGAATTTTTATTGAATTTTTTGTGATTAATAAAAAATTAATTAAAGAATATTTCCTTCTTTAGAGATTATTCCAAGAACACAAAATATAAGTCTAGTCTGGTAAGTGGTTTTTCACAAGTACTCATTTCTTAACTAATTTTAACTACTGCTAGTATTACTGGTACTATACTAATCTACATTTTATATATATATATATATTTTTAATTGGGGTTGTTTAACCACCTTCGCAACCTCTAAGGTCATATGACGGAGGGGACCTACAGCTTTACGTGGGATCCAAGCCACGGGTCGCTACATAATCTGGGCGCAGAGGACGGTCTCCCATCCAACTACTACCCAGACCCAATGTCGCTTAACTTCGCTGATCTCCGGGAAGCGGTGTTACGACATCGGCCACGACGTAGCCCATATATATATAATTCAATACCTCAGAAAATTAATATCCCAGATTTTCGTCTCCCAGTTAATTTTTTGAGGGTGGTTTAAGTTAACCTAACCTAACCTGAAATGAATAACTCGTTGTGTAAAAAAGCGTGGGTACAATATCATTCGAGTTATTTGAATTTTGAATTTTTGTATTAAAACCCAAACGCGGGTGAAATTCTTGATATTATTTTTTTAAAGAAAACCTTCTAACCTTAAAGAAAGTGTAAGTGATATATATATATATATATATATATATAATATATATATAATATTATATAATGAAAATTATTCTAAAATATAATAACAGTGAAAACTTGTCCCTGCCCCATCATGAGAGAACCATCTTCAACACTTGCAATTCACCATATAATAAAATTAATAATAATAATTTAATTAAGAAAGTAATTTGCTTTAATAAAAATATTCCAACTTCATCATCAATTCATCATCGATTCAATTTCATCACTAAATAAATAAATTTAAAAAAATCAAAACTTAAAAAATCTTTAAGAAAAGTAATGAAAAGTTTGAATATAAAATTTCTCTCTCAAATATAAAAATTTCTTTTATTACAATTTAATTTTGAAATGTCTAAAATTTAAAAACTAAATAAAATTAATACCTGAAACTGATTGATTTTTAATTCTTTAATTATAAATTTACCAAAAATTTTTAATAATAATAATAATTAATAATAATGATATATAATAATAATTAATAATAATAATAAATATTAATAATTAATAATAATAATAATAATAAACGTTTACAAAATCGTAATATGAATTCCAATAAATTCGTATTGACGGTTACATTTTTTTCACTTGAAACAGGTGTAGTGAATACTCTTATTTTAGTTTCAAGATAAATGTTAATTTTACAGTCTTGAATTTCGGAATAGTTATTTGTGAACCACAATAATAGAAAACCAAAGGTTATATTTTCCACCTTTGGTACTGTCGTAGTTTCGCCTAACGGACTCAATACGGCTAGTGAGATAATCACTGGTTGGCACTTAACTAGCGGCAGTGCTTATGGCTACATCATCCAGGTTAAACCTATACCGGATAGTGCGCTACGGTCCCAAGCCGTAGCTTGCCTAGGCCAACGACGACGACGACATAAACCAACACAGGTAAAGGAAAAAGAGTTACCATAATTAAAGTTTGAATTATCAGTTAATGACGATTTATTGGGAAAGAATTCGTTTGATTTTATATTTAAAATCAAGTTTTATAAGAAAGAATTTTATAACAAAGTTCGATTAGAAAACCTAAAATTTTCTAAAAGCACAAAAATTACTAATTGGCAGCATTAGGTTCTGTTTTTTTTTTTTTTTTACTGATATCACAAACAGTAAATATCCAGAATAAGAATATTAACAATTAGTATTTTTTATGCTTACAAACTTTGTATTTGTAGGAGAACATTTTTTCCGAACCTCTAACTAACTAGCTAACTAATTAACTATATATATATATATATATACCTTGGTAATGTAATGGTTAGCGTCGTTGACTACGAATCTATCGGCCCCGGGGTGGAGACCCGGTGACGGCAGCCGGCGCGCACCAAAACCCAGCTGTTCATCCTTCCACACAATAAAGAAATTGGTTGGTAGATAAATGGGTACCATGGGTAGCGTAGTGGTTAAGACGCTGGGCTGCTGGTGGGGCCTGATTCGGATTCCACTTGAACTGTAGGTCTAAGATGGAGTGACAAACTTGACCTTCGTCAGAATGAACAATTCTGGCGGAAGCAAAACCAAGTTAACCAAAGTTATATATATATATATATATATATATAGGGTGAACCCAAATGTAGGTGGACAGTAAATGATAACGTTTATTTTGAGAATACATATTTAATTTTTTTGTATACTATAATACAAAAAAATTTAAATAAATTTAGTTATAATATTTAATATAATAAAACACAAACACCATAGTTTATAATGAACACCATAGTTATAATATAATATAACACAAACCGTATTCAACCTACTGTCCACCTACTTTTGGTTCACCGTGTATATATATATAATTATAGGGGGTGAACCAAATGTAGGTGGACAGTAAATGATAACGTTTATTTTGAGAATACATATTTAATTTTTTTGTATACTATAATACAAAATAAAATTTAAATAAATTTAGTTATATATTTAATATAATATAACACAAACACCATAGTTATAATGAACACCATAGTTATAATATAATCTAACACAAACCGTATTCAATCTACTGTCCAACTACTTTTGGTTCACCGTGTATATATATATGTTAGTGCGCCAGCATTTCGTTTACTTTAATATTTATCCGTTTTTTGTTCGTAAATAAATAAGTCGGGCGTGGGGTGGGTGGGGTGGGGGTGGGGTGGGGGTTATATTTGGGGTATTTTAGATTTCCGAGTTGATTGGACGAGACTCGTGTTTTGAAATTTGAAGTTATGTTATTGTTTCAATGGTTTTTGAGCTGCGATTTTTTATTTTGGGAGTTTTGTCTCTGAACAACGGCAATCGAACAAGTTTATTTGTTGTATAAAACCTCTGTAAGAAAGATTGTAGCTATCTTCAGGGCATTTAGCGTGATAGAAAACATCGCGTTTGTCCTTGAGCTTTTCCCAAGGTCTCGTGGAATTTCATCCGGAAAGTTTGGAGGGCTTAAGATAAACCGCGAGCAGGAAAGTTGGTAAGGCTTTGAAGCTGAAATATTTAAATAGTGTTTTTACAACTTGAACGCCCCCAGTAATAAGCCGTTCCCGACATTGACCGTACAGGTCCCCTTTTGGGTATAAAGGGAGAAAGATCCAAATTAAAAAAATAATAATAATAATAATAATAATAATAATAATAATAATAATAAAAAATGAGCCAATAAGTTCCTGGTTAGCGTCCATGCGGTCCCCAATTTGGGACCTAATTCTGAGAGGAATCTTTCTTTTCTTTACCCATTTCAACAACAGGAATCAAACGATGTCAAATACCTTTCTTTTTATATAATTTTTTCTATATAATAATTTTAATAATTACCGTAACTGATGTTTACCTTTTACTTTTTAATTAAGGAATTTAACGAATTATAATACTTAATTTAATTATTTTTTAAATTCTTTCTTTAATACCTTCTTATTTTACAAGATTTAATTACCTTTTCGGGGGAAGGGGGGCAAAATTTTCCTCTCCACTGGTTGCAGTGTAATTATAAATCGAATATAGGAGAAATATGCAAATTAATTATTTAATGGAGCCTTAAAAAAAAAAAAAAAAACCTTTTTTTTCCAAACATGGAATAAATTCAGTCTCGAAATTTAAAAAAAAAAAAAAAAAAATCGCAAAAAAAAAGTTACTTTTTCCAATATAAAGTTGAAAAACAAATGTCAATATCTGAACTTTATGACCACAAATCAAACAAAGGTGAAAACTCGGATATAATTTTAATATAATAATATATAGAAAATTGACAAAAGTAAATAAACACCTTTGTTTTTTTTCACAGTTTCTTCATTCGATAACAAAAGTGAGAAAATAATAAAAGATTTATTGAATAAATAAATTTTGAATATATTTAGAATTTCTCCTTTCCATTATAGGTAAAGGTGACACACGTTCTCGTATTCCATTCATAACCTTTACTATTTGTTCTTGAGGTCAATCATCGTGGTACCTATTTACTTTTGTCAACCCTCTGGAGGGGTAAAGTTGTCAATGGTCGCGCTTAGGTCCTAATGTCGCGAATTTGACTTAAAAAAAAAAAATCTCCCCACAAAATAATGATACAGTAAAGGAAATAAAATTCTCGTGAAACATTACTTGGAGTAACTAAAATTCATGTGAAACATTACTTCTAGTAACTAAAATTCTTGTGAAACATTACTTGTTAGTAACTTCGTTACCACAAGTAATGTTTCACATGAATTTTATTTTCAATGTAACAGTATTTTGTGGGGAGTTTTTTTTTTCAAGTATTAGGACCGATGCGCGACCATTGGCAAACTTACCCAATATAGTTTCGGAAAAAAGTTGCCCTACAAACCTAAAATTTGTAAAATGCCTCAAAAATTACTAATTGGTTAATGACTGGGTTTTGTTTTTGCAATTTTATTATTATTATTATCGTGAAAAAAAAGAAATAAATGTCCAAAGAAAACCAGATTATTGCCAATTAGTAATTTTTTCAGTTTTGTTTTTAGTAGTGATGTACCGATAACAAAATTTAGCTGATGCCGATTCCATGATAAAACTGCTGATGCCGATTCCATGATAAAACTGCCGATACCGATGCCGATTCTTTGCCTATACAATATTTTAAAAAGTAAATTCCCTTCATAAATTCTAATGTGAAAACTTTAAATTTTCATATTTTTACATTTCAAATTTGTTTAAATGTTTTTCCTTACCTTACTCCACAATATAGGGCCTACAGTGCCAGAATTTGTTACTCATATACCGTAGCTAAAATGATGTTAGAAAGTTTTATTACTCACTAAAATTATAAAATAATTTTATTTTAGTTTCATAAATTGAATATCAATATTTAAGTAATTGGTTTTCGTGATGTTGAACGTACGGGATGACCTCGCAAATTCGTGTCTCAGAACTCCATTTTTTCCGAGCGTTCCCCAATTATCGTGTTTATTGCTCATCCGTGCTCGTTTCAGAAAAAATAAAATTCTGAAGTTGAACTGGAAGAGAAGCTTACCATCCCCATGGTAACTAACAGGGAAGCATCTGATGCAGTCACAAAACTTATGCACTGGCTTCAGTGACGTGAGTCTACTACAACAACACAGCTGTAGAGTGTCAGACAGCTACAAGACACTGAAAAAGCCTGTAGCACTGAAATCAGCCAGTCAACAATTCTAGAGTGCTGGAGGAAAATGTCTTCCAAATCTATGGATCACACTTCACAATCACCCTCAGAAGACCCCGTAGGAGAAGAACTCTTACCATCTTCGGCACCTTCCACCTCAACTACTCAACATTAAGACTTCAGAAGATCACCCAAGCAGCTCAGCTTCTTTTGCTGAACAAGAAAACATATTTGTAAGTATGACACAATAAGGATTTATATTGTACGATTAGATTTAGCTTTTCAGCATACAGTATTTTCCTATGTTTTTATTCCGCAAATCCGTGACTTTTGGTAACTCGGGCACGGTGGGATACCAATTAACACGAATTTACGAGGTCAGCCTGCATTTTCTTTCTTCAACAATGTCAACAACAACAACAAAATTTTTCATTAACATTGCAAGTCCCTGGTAGCCAGTTTGAATAAAAAAAATGTATATATAATTTCGGTTTATAAAATTATTAAAATACCTAAAATAAAGGCAATATAATAAGATGGTTTAATACATAAATTATAAAGTACAACTTAATATAACAATTTTCTATAAGTATCGATTTTGTTCTGTAATGAAAATTTTTAAATTTCAAAGAATCGGCGAGAAAATCGGCTAAATTTGTCCGATGCCGATGACGATAAAAAAAAGGCCGATTCTACCAGTGCTGATGCCGATTAATCGTAACACCACTAGTTTTTAGGCAAACTTTTTTTCTGAAACTGTTCCTCCGAACTTGCCGACTTCATTCCGATCAGGTATTATTTTATTGTTCTTTGCTACATTTATCAGGCATACAAAAAGGTATACAGAAGAGCGACATATAACAACACACATCTGTACATATATACATACGATAGTGCAGTTAATACATTCCTAAGCATATGTATAGACAATATGATAAATACAAAAGGCAATATAAAACAATATTAACAGCAACACAATAATATAATAATATCAATATTACAGTTTATTATTGTTTTTATGCGAGTTCATGAGCCCATCAGCTGCTGTATGAAGCAATAATTCTACTCCACCCTCTCCGAGATGTGGAAAGAGCGCACTCCCTCTTAAACCCCAGTTCCCCACCCTAACTCCCTCCCTCTCAGATGTTGTCATAGTAATACTTTTATTTTTTGAAAAACAATGAGAGAATAAATATATTATTCACTGTAGTTTTGGTAGTAATGCTAGGACAACTATCTATTTTATTCATGCATTATTCCTAAATTTAGGGAATAGCGTAGTTAGGTTATTTCACAAACGTGGGGTACTTTAAAAACTTTCAATCATAGAATTTTGATGTGACCATGTTATAGTTAAAGTGTAAGGTAAGTTGTAGTATTGACTTTTCCTCTAGGCGATAACATTTCCGTTTAAAGTCCATGCATCATCAACAAATGATTATTCAGAAAAAGGTCTATCCATGGAGAGATAATGATAACATAGTTCAATTTTTTTATTACAAAATAAACATGAATCGAGTAAATTTAGGGATTTTCTTAAGAACATACGAAACAATGTTCAAATTATAAGGAACTGACAGTTGTTCGAGTAAGTAAATATATTTACTACATCACAACCATAATATTATTATACACAATTACTCAATACTTGGTCCATCCTCCATTATCAGTCATGATCTCTCGTAGAATATTTGGAACAGATGCCACGTGATTGTAGAGGACTTGTGGGTTCCTGCGGAAATGTTTCCCTCTGCCATGGTGTGTTCCAGCAATGAGGTTTAGGTCACACCCCTTGGTGGGCCAGTTCAGGCTCGACATCTCTTTGTTCCTGAAACTACCGTCCGATGATCCTGCCAGTATGAGCAGGGCAGTTATCCTGTAATATATATGTTAACCCTCCGTCTATGGCCTTGGTGGTTCGAGCTTGACGGGGTTCTGGTTAGGTGGCAGCAAAGGATTTTCTCACTCTGGAGTAGCTGCTACCGTGTAGGGAATAGCAGTAGTTAGTTTCTTTTATACAACACTTCGATTTCTTCTTGTAGTGGATCGGAGGATTCTGTGAAAACTTACTAAATTATATGACGGTTCCCCGATTCTTCTTGTAGCGTATCGGGAAATTATTTATTCTATTTTAAAACTAAATTCTCTGGAGAAAGTAAGGCTCAAAGGAGGAGACAAAGAGATCCTCCGACTGAATTTTACTGCGTCTGAAATATTACACGTGATGCTTCAGCCTCTAGGTCAGATCAGAATAATCAGAATGAGAATTTAAAAATTACAAGAGTTTATATACTAATAATTTGGTGACATTATTATTCAATGTTGACCTGTTTTGTTTTTTTCTTAATAGGCTGAATTTTCTTTTGCAAAACATTTGAAGATAAGTTAAATTTGGGCTGTAACAGCATACTGGCAGATAAGCAAGATATTTGAAGATGAAGTAATATTTTTCTTTTAAACAGCATATTGACAGATCTGATGTTATCATGATTTGCCGAGTTAAGTAAAAATGGAAATTGAAATATGCATTTTATAATGGATTTAAATTAAACATGGATGTGAGCCAAAATTAAGTGCTTAAAATTTAAAATTAAGTGTTAATTTAGAGTTTTGTCAAGTTATGACTTCATCTTTTACAACTAAGAATGTATAAAAGAAATTAACATTGCAGATGAGGCATACACGATTACATGATTAAACTTAATCTAAAAAATTATTAGGTAATTTAAAAAAAAAATAATTCATCAGTTAATTAGCAAAAATAAAATAGAACGAAAATTATAATTTTTTCCAAACTTTTATTTTATATACAGTTGGAGTGTCACACGAGTTTGGATTTTATATGCAAAAATGAGTGTTAGAATTATTTATTTTTAAATGTATATTAATATATGTTACTTAATATATTTCGTCGCTGGGTTCAAATCACAGTTTAAAATTAGATGCAATTCGAATCGTCATCTGACATGCCAAATTACAGTGTCCTTCGAATTTTGGGATCATTCGTGATGCAATACTTTTTGTCATATCGTGATTCGATATTAACACTTATAAGTGTTGTATTCCTGTACATTATGATGATTAATTTCAGCTAATTTGCGATTCCATGTAGACGGTTTGATCTCGTAACATCGTCGTTTTTGGTGTATTATTTAAAAGAAACAAGATTATTAATATACACGAACATTTTCGGAAGCTGTTAATATATTTTTTAGTATTTATAGAGGAAGCTTTATTAAAAATTAAATGCGTGAGTGGATGAGTGAGTCAGTTATTATGTGAAGGAGACTGGATTAGGAGGGGAAGGTAAAAAGGAAAGGAGCAAAAACGCAAATGACAGAAGTAACTGATAGGGTGGGAAGAGGTAATAATCGGGGAGCAGGGACGAGGGAAAGAGAAGGGTCATGTATTAGTATGAGGTGAAGGGGAAAGAAAAAGGAAAATAAGAATGAAGGTAAATAAAAAGAAAATAACGAGAGAGAGAGAGAGAGAGAACGAAAGGAAAGGGGGAGGAATAGGGGGAGGAATAGCGAGAGGGAGAGGAGGAGGAGTGAGTGAGGGGGGTGGTAGGAAGAGGGACTGCGTTTCCTCCACATCTTGGAGAGGGTGGAGCGGAACTATTGCAGGGAACTGTATATATATATATATATATACACACACACATGCATACACAATTACAGAGACAATAATAATACTAAACAGATAATATTACATAGATAATAATACTAAATAATAGCAAAACCGAATCAAAGCTTGCCGAAGAATATAATAAAATTGAACTCAATATGTACACCATAAGCAATACATTTTAAATTGGTTCGTTACTAATGTCAAAATAGGTTAAAAGAAAAAGTTCGTCTCAGAATTAGATTCCAAATTGGAGACCGCATAGACACTAACCGTGAACTAATTCACTGTTTTTTTTTTTTTATCCTTGATCCTTGACCTTTGACCCAATATACCAAAAGGAAACCTGTACGGTCACTTCTAAAACCCTTTATATCTTGGAAGGATGCATTTGCAAAACGACCATTCTGGGACCTTTATTTGAAGATTGTAAAACTCCCTTTCGACAATTTAGGGTAAATACTTTGTTTTGCGGGTTTTACACGTGTGTTTGTAGTCAGCGAGCCATCATTATAGTATTTTTTGAAGTTAATATAGGTATTTAATTACCGAAGTACATTTCCTTACCTATCTCAAGTACAAAATCGCCTCCATATAACCCCAATTAAGTTGAATCCATATTAGTAGTTTTAGTACTTTGTAAACTTGATGAGAAGATAACCACATCTGTACAATTGAAACGTTGTTAAATATTTGTAATTATTATTATAATAATTATAAAAAATAAATGTATTATTAAGTGAATGATAACTAAAACCATAAATATCGATTGATAGTATACTTGACTACAACATTTCACGGTTGTCAATTTCATATAATTTCAAGTTGGCATGGTTACCGTAGTATACCAATTATCACTTGTAAAGAAGTTTCGTGGTCATTAAATTTGGCGGCAAACTTTAACTGCGCGAAAAATAATGAAGTAAAATGAGAGGATTAGTTTCCACACAATTCACATTTGAATGTCACTCCCATTCGCATCCACGGTAAAGGCGCCAAATTACAATGGATAATATTTTTAATATTGTTTAATCTAACTGAATTTAACCTAACCTAACCTAACCAAATCAAATCAAATCAAACCTAACCTAACCTGGACCAAAGTGGGAAATCCGTCCAGGAAAATGAGAATGACAAAAATAGGAATAGATCTATTTGAGAATTGCCTCCTTTTGAGATTCTCGCTCTCGGATGCGGAATCAAATGGGAATAACATTCCCTGAAATGATACCAGATGATAACTAAAACGCAGTGCGCAAAGAATATTATGGTCATTGCGCTGTGTAATGTGGGGGAGTTATGTCGATTACACAACCAACCGGTTATAAAGTTCACGCTGTCAACACCCACTACATGCTTTACTGAACTTAGTTGAATGTTATTTCATTATAAACAAAGAGAGTGACAAGTATGACCAAAGAGTGACAAGTATGAACAAAGAGAGTGACAAGTATGACCAAAGAGTGACAAGTATGAACAAAGAGAGTGACAAGTATGACCAAAGAGTGACAAGTATGAACAAAGAGAGTGACAGTTCCGTAAGTAATCGTGGGTTTATTGTTAAACTTTCTAATAGTTATCAAAAGAGAATATTCTAAAGTTCTAAACGATTAAAAGGGACATCCTATCTCGGAGGTCTAAAATGAAAGCTTGTCCACAAGTAATGTGACAGAGGGAACCTACGGCTTTACTCGAGATCAGAACAACCTACCAGTCCCTATATTATCCAAACACAGAAGACGGTCACGGTCATCCATCCAACTACAGAACACAACCAACGCCGCTTAACCTGGCTGATCTATGAAAACGCGTCCATAACTGTGAAAAAACTTATTCAGCATATGCTTGTGAAGAATAGTGGACAACTTCCATAACCACGATTCTATGTGTAAAACAGAGAGAGAGAGAGAGAGAGAGAGAGAGAGAGAGAGAGAGAGAGAGAGAGAGAGAGAGAGAGAGAGAGTGTGTGTGTGTGTGTGTGTGTGTGTGTGTGTGTTGTGTGTGTGTTTAAGAGAAAAACAGTGAAAGTTTAAATCTTCTAAAATTCTGAAATGAAGGTAAAAAAATAGCGAAAAGAGTTTCCTGTTTATCGCATTTATTTAAAGTAGATCAAATCTGACACAATCCCCTCCAACATCAGTTTTCATTTTACTTTATTCTTAACAATAAATTTCTCAAACAAAAACGTTTTTGCTTTTATCCCCGGGTAGTGAGCACAAAACACACACACACTCTTTGGCTCACATACCATATTCGGGAAGGTAACTACATAGTTGCGGAAAAAACTTCGCCAAGAAAATAAACTGAAAAAAATTATGAAAATTTAAAAAAATTGGACAAAAGTTCATAATTGGTTGGGAAAATAATGTGACCAGTGAAACAGTTATAAAAACTACTCAAAACTTAAAGGTTGACCTATATATAATTGGCTAATTGGTTGGAAAAATAATCTTATATCACCGATCTGCTTTTTATGACGTGGGTTTGAATAATTAATCTGTCCTTCCAAGTGGTCAAATAATTAATTAGTCAAATAATTTTTATCACCTAATTATAAATTTTTTGAATTTTTTTTTTCAAATTTTCAATTATATTTTTGTATGAAATTTTGTCTTAAAAAAAAACGTAATTTCTTTTTGCTGAAGTTTATGCAATAACAATTTCAGTAAATTTGTTTAAGTACAATCGATTCAAAAAATACTGCTGTGAAATTTCATGTTTCGTACTAATATCAGTAAGAAACATTCAGTTTTACTACTGGACTTTTCGAATTGACTGTAAAGTTCGGGGAAAAAAGTTTGCGTACAAGCCTAAAATTTTTAAAAAGCATGAAACATTACTAATCAAAATCAGAATATTACCAAATAGTAATTTTTTTTTATACTTATTAAAAATTGTTTCTAGGAGAATATTTTTCCAAAGCTGTGCGTAGTATTCACATGTAGATCTGTACACAGGGATTTATTTTCAGTAATGTTTTGACTGTAACAGTAAGATATATTACGGTATTATATATACAGGGTGTCCCGTAAGTCTGGACCCATAGGGAAAAATAATAAAATTACAAAATAGTCCAAAAATTTATTACATAATCTGTTCAAAGTGTCCGCCGTTGTGTCGCACACATAGTTGAAGACGCAATCTCCACTGCGACAGCACTTTCTGAATCACAGTCGCAGAAATTTCTTGACACGCCTCCACAATGCGTGCTTTAAGGTGGAAAATGTTCTGAAGTTTGACCTCGTACACTTTGGCTTTCAAGTGGTCCCACAAATAAAACTCCAGCGGAGTAAGATCATAATAAAAAAATAATAAAAATAATAATAAAAATAATAAAAAAATATATTATAAATAAATTTTTGGACTATTTTGTAATTTTATTATTTTTCCCTATGGGTCCAGACTTACGGGACACCCTGTACACTAGTGTTCAATATCCGGGACGGAAATTACCGGGATCCCGGGAAATAAAATTTAAAATTCATACAAAAAACGAAAAATTATGTCAAATGGAAAAAACCTCTCAGATAATAAATTTGATGCTAAACCTTTCTTGTTGTATAATAATACAGCGCTGCCATTCTCTTGACGTTTAAAAACGTTTTTGACTGCGTCGCTTTTAAACGTTTTAAGGGGGTCATTTCATGGTTTTCGAAATAATTAACGGATTGGGCTGAAATTTTAATATGTTGTAGACCTTAATGAATAATGAATACACACCAGACTTGAAGTCGATCGGCCAAGTAGTTTTTGAGTTAGGGGGGGATTTTGGGGAAAATTTTGGAATGGAAACTAGTCCCTCATTTTTTGACGTAGAGACCTGAAATTTTGATTATAGACTTAGCAACATCTAATTAATGTTTATCAGACAAAGTATGATGATGTATGGTGATATAATTTCAATGTCTTCCCCTCCACTTCTTTTTTAAACAACAAAGAGCATAAAGAGCACCTGGAGGAGGAGGAGGAAAATAGGGATGAGGAAGAGCAGTAGGAGGCGATTGTAGACACCAATCGACCAGGGAAATACTCCGGAGGGACGTTAGGCAGGAAACAGGGAATGCTAGAACTCCCGTTTCTCTGTCATATCCTTTTTAAAAGCTCATCTTTTACCGTGTTTCGTCTACCCTGTGAGCAGTCCAGCATGCTCTCAAAAACACACGCTTCTCTCACTATTCCTCCCTACATAAACATGTATCTTACACACGACACGGTTTTTTCAAAATTAAAAACACTAACAAAAGGACCCTGATTGGGTTCTCTTTTTCATCTATGCAGGGGCGATTTTGCGGGCATTCGCTCTTGGCCCCTCATTCCTGCATAAAAAAGTTCTTGTTCTAGTTTCTCTCTCTCTCTCTCTCTCTCTCTCTCTCTCTCTCTCTCTCTCTCTCTCTCTCTCTCTCTCTCTCTCTCTCTCTCTCTCTCTCTCTCTCTCTCTCTCTCTCTCTCTCTCTCTCTCTCTCTCTCTCTCTCTCTCTCTGATATCTTTGAAATGGCAATTAAGGAAAAAATAACTGAAAAAATATTTTCAAACTGAACAAATTGACGCAAAAATCTCGCAAAAAGAACTTTCCCTTTTGAAAAAAGGAATCAAAGGCCAGCCACTCTTCAATTGTTATACAATGCCTTTAGTACTTTCCCACCTACTTCCGTCGAAGTTGAGAGAATCTTCTCTGCGTATGGTTTGTAACAAAGCTTCATAACAGATTTAGTGATGTCTCTTTGGATGTTCTGTTTGTGAAAAGCAAACATGAAAAGAATTTATTAAAAAAAAATAACGATAAACAGATGTCAAAAACAGAATAATAAGCAGCCGTTTAGACAAATGCTTAATGTTTATTCCAAAATCCAAAGTTTAACCCCATAATGCCTATCGTATCATATATGATACACTCCATTTACCCAGTGCATACTAACCATGAGTGCGAGGACATGGTTCCAAACGCTCATTGCATCAAACGTGATGCACTTCTGTGCTGACACCTGCTGAATAAACTAAGAACAAGCTGTTGAAAAGCTTCTGACCGCCAATTTGATTTGTGCTATTGGCGCGTTTGGAGTTGCGGTGAGTAGCCTTACTGTAATCTAAAAAATAATAGTAGTTTTCACACCTGAATAGGTTTTCCTGTTATTAAGTTATGTTTATCAGGTACAGTTGCGCTCATTATTCGTAGGACACTCTTGAGAACAGATAGACACACCTGGCATATATTTGTTGCGTGTACTACAAACGGTTGTAACATTTTATGAATGAATCTGGGGTTTAGTGAGTGAGCGCTGATTGTTTTGTTGGCACATGGTGTTTGGCTAGTGTGTGTGTGTGTGTGTGTGTGTGTGTGTGTGTGTGTGTGTGTGAATGATGAGACATTTTTGCCCTTTATTAATATATCATAATATAGATATGGTCCTAACAGTGTTTGGCTGGCCGTGATGTAGTAGTGGTGGTGTAGACACGGGTGACAATGGGGGCAACGGGTGGTGCTGTTGATGTGACGTGCCAGCTCTTGACTCATTGCCAAATGTCTCCAGAACATAATTATTTCCATTCATCACTCTGGTTTACATATTACTAAGGAAACATAAATCAATAATTAAATATAAATTCAAGAAAGGAATATATATTAACAAAGGGAATGTCAATGACGTGAATAAAACAATGTTTTGTATATTCTATAAATAAAAAACATAATATGTGATGACAGTGTTCAAGATATCGGTAAGCCTGTAATTCTCTATTTAACTGACATCTCAATGAATAAACACTACACAACATGCAATGCAATAACACGTGTTAAACATTGTCAGCATGTTCAATTTACCATCTCCTAGATAAGACATATTAGATGAATGCAACTTTACACGTAAGTGGTAGTTATCAGCTTAAAAGGAAGTCAATATATTGCATCGTCGTGTGTATCACACACTTGCAAGAATACTACCCGAGTTTTCTTTATTATGGTTTTACCTAAAGCTTCGTTAGAATTGCCAACTGAACAATAGATGAGCAAAAATATCCACTAGCCCATACGTCATTGTTTTCTATCGGGGCTCAATGAAAAAACATTAAGGGTTCTGATATGTTGTGTAATAAGTATTTAACATAACATACTGAAATCCAGTAGTTCAGAATATATAGACGGAATTAAGTTAGAATGGAAATAAAAGGGTATTTTGTAACAAGCAGTGAATAATATATTATATTTGTTCGTAACGATATGTAATTGGTTTATTACATAGTTTTCCATCATTTTGCTTACAAAACGAAGGGGAATAGAATGGATCGAGGATATCGGAGTTCCACAATATCTTGCATGTTGCTTACAGGGTCCCTCGACCTAGAAAAGATTGAAAAACACTGCCACAGATATATGCTAGACTTTGTAAGTATGTGATGGTCTGTGCAGCACAGGGGGTCCGAAAGTGGGGGGAATTTTGACATTTCCTAGGGGTAAAAAGGAATTCCTTAAAATTGCTTATTTAGTGTTTGTTTTGTGAAAAAATTGTATTTTCGAGTTAGATCGTTTAACTGTTTAGGTCGTGGTCGCAGTGTTACAAAAGACGAACGGCAACACCACGAGGAGAATTATAGACTTTCCAAGACTGACATGGTGTGTTCATAGTAGCGCGTTGGCTAAAGAAAAACTAAAAATTTAATTTCTACCTACAGAACCTAGTTTAATCTAGATTCTGTGTAGGCATTGTATGCCAAATCCACAATCAACATCCTCATTAAGGACATTAACTGAATTAGTACATATTTAATACGCAGCCATGCTATCTGAAGAGGCCATTCACTTATTACGCCATGAAAAGCAGTGACTCGCCCGAACTGAAAGCAGAATTCTTGAAAATGTGTCAAGATCTTATTCTGAAGTTTGAGTTTGCAGAGAAAAAAAATCGAGACATTTTCGGCAAAGGTAGATGGGGAGTATCCTTTGCTTGCTGAAGAGACAAAGAAAGTGCTGGTGCCTTTTGAGACAAGTTATCGTTGTGAGGCAGGCTTTTCAGCAATGATGGTCATAAAGAACAAACTGCGAAATCGGCTGCACATTGAAGGTGATTTACACTGCGCCTTCAGCGAAACTGAACCCAGAATTCAGACGTTAGTTCAGCAGAAACAGTTGCACCCCTCGCACTAGACTAGTAGTTGGTGGTGACGCGTTTTGCTTGCTTCCTGTGTAATGTTGAAGCCATTCTTTGACCAATATCATGCGTGTTTAAATTATACATAACGCATTGTATACAGTATATAGAAATATACGAGTATTATGTTTAGAAAATCTGAATAGGTATTCTCATGCTCAGTAAAATGAAGTTTCCTATGCTTTATGCAGGGGGTAATTTCCATTTGACGATTAACCAAAAGGGGTAATCACAAAAAAAGTTTGGGAACCGCTGGTGTAGCAGCTTAATGACCATTTTCCAAAATGTTTCCGCATTCCAACAATTCCACCCGACATACGTGACACCACATGACATCATGACAGAGGTTTTAACAGGTATGATGACTGAAAATAAGCTCACACTATTCTTGAATCTTATCGAAGCAACTATTCTGCAGAATGGATTATCATCACCAGAAAATTGGTGAAAGGGGAAGAATGATCGGCATGAAGGAGAGCGGGCTGTCTCCAACTCAAACTACAAGAGAACTTGGATTTCTTGGAACACTGTTTATATATGGTTGAAGAGGTGACAAGAGGAAGTGAATCTATGAGATCACCGCAGAACGGGGAAACCTCGACTAACAACTGCTGCGGATGATCGGAGGATCTGCGATGTTGCCGAAGCTCATCCCTTTACCAATGCTGTTGCCATAATGGAACAATTGTAGCTTGAAGTTTCGGCAATGACAGTAAGGCGGCGGCTACATGAAGCTAGGTTACACCATCGGACTCCGGCTATCAAGGAGTAGTTAAATCAGCAAAATCGAGAAAATAGACTTCGATTTGCTCAGCAACATATTGACAAAGGACTTGACTTTTGGTGCCGAGTGATATTTACCGACGAAAAGACCTTTTCCTCCACGTCCCATGGCCATCTTCATTGTTGGAGGAGGAACAATAATCGATATACTCACGAACACATCTATGAGGAAGCACGTAGCGGTCATGTCACCTGTAACATGTGGGGATGGACTCGTCTGTATGGTGTAGGAGAGCTCACCAAAATAAGAAGGGAGGTTTACTGCAGATCAGTATATAGAAATTTTCGAAGAGGTTATGTTTCCTACTGTGCGTGCATATGCTCTGCCATTTCCTGAGCAAATCATTTTTATGCAAGACAGGTTCCCAATTCACACAGCACGGATCGTCACACGCTGGTTCTCTGAGCGAAGAAATATCGACCTTCTGGATTGGCCAAGTAAGGGTTGTGATATGAATCACATCGAGAATATATGGGCCAATATTGTAAATGTGTGGGAACCAGCAGAGGAACGAACAACGGACCAGCTTTTACAACACATTTAGTGAGTGGGAGGTGCTGAGGAGGAATCAACAACTGGTATCTCATCATGTTGCTTCTGTACCACCGACTGCAGGAAGTCATAGACAACAACGGTGGCTGGACAAGATACTAAATTTGTTATGTTCATGTATAAAATATCTCTCAAATACAATGGTAATTATGAATGTGTAACACCTTTGCAAAATTGTTAAATATCATCGTTTAAATGGCTCTATGTTTATTGATATGAATCACTGTAATAGTTTTATTTTCTGTAATTTTCTCCTTTGAGGTGAGAGACCGCCAAGAGTCACAGCTGCAGTGTTTCAACACTTAAGTTGTAACAGGGAACTTATTAATACAAAACAATTATATGCATTTATGATGCTGCCTCAATACAAAACATTCTTCGTTTCTCAATAATATCTCTCTCACTGACTGTTTATTATTACTATACGAGTGTTGCTGATCTACAAATACCATATTCTAAATAGTGATGTATGAAACCTACAGATACCCATCAATCTGGTAATGTTATAATGTTATTAAAATTTAATATGCATCAAAACATTGTTTTTCATTCATAAACCGCCTATATATGTATTTATATATATCAGGTTTTTGCTGTCTTTGTTATAACAAAATAATATCTGAATGTATGTTCAATATTAAATGTAAATAAATAAATAAATAAATGAATCAATAAATAAATACAAGGGGGTGGGGGGTGCAGGTCGTGGAATTTGCTCTGGACACAATAATGTTTACCTACGGCTCTGTTTTTATGCATTGAAACTTCAGTTCGTTCAGGATGACAGGCTTGCCAATACCATGAACACTGTCATCACGTATTACGTTTTTTTTTTTTTTAGTTTTCACAAGACCATTTTTTATTCACTTCATTGTTAATATATAATATATCCCCTTCTTCAATTTATATTTAATTATTCATTTATGTTTCCTTAGTAATATGTAAACCAGAGTGATGAATGGAAATACTGTAATTATGTTCTGAAGATATTTGGCAATGAGTCAAGAGCTGGCACGTCACATCAGCAGCACCACCCCCTACCCCCACTGTCATCCGTGTCTACACCACCACTAACTACATCACGGCCAGCCAAACACTGTTAAGACAATATTTATATTATGATATATTAATAAAGGGCAGGAATAATTCATAAAATGTTACAATTGTTTGTAGTAGCTACACAACGAATATATGCCAGGTGTCACTATGTTCTCAAGAGTGTCCTACGAATAATGAGCGCAACTGTACATTGCAGCATTAATAAATCTCCAAACAATGGTTTCAACAGTTTAGTGTTGTGTTGGAAGGTCGCAAAAAACGATGTATCAAATATGATACATCGGGCAGAAAACTTAAAATTTTTGGTTGAAGAAATTTTTTTTTGCCTATACAAATTTGTTTTAAATATGAATTTACAGAAAGAAAACCTTGATTTTTTAAAACCTAGATTATATATTAGATATACACAATGAAAACTGAAATAAAACCATTTGCGGTTTTGTTTATAATTATCGTTGAATACGCGACAAACGAATGTGTTCCAATAATTCTCCAAATTTTGTAACAAATGATACTATTAATGTCTAGTGTACCACATATTATACAAGGTCAAAAACGAGGTAAACGTAATTTGACAGGAAATCTGACAACAGTCACATTATGGATCTGGACATACACCTAAGTAACATGTCAAGACAACATATTTTTCATGTGGCTGCTTATATGCATGGGCATTAGGCCGGTCGCACACAGAATCATCTTGCGACTGACGACTGTGGTCGTGACGACTCAAGACGAATACTGGGGAATCGCGTCGCGATCGCTGCAGTGTGCGGGGTTCCCATTCTGCCAATGTAAAGTCACACGCGACTCGAATCGTGAGTCGCAAGACGATCCTGTGTGTGGTCGGCATTACAGGGTTAAACTTCACTTATTTTACTTTAGTGTTTGTGTACCCAATAGTCGATAAACAAAAAATATTCATCAAACAAAAAATATTCATTAAACAAAAAATATTCATAAACCACCAAAGAATGACTTCATATTTTTTTTAATTTCCAGAGATCAAATATTTGTTTGATTATTCTTATCAAAATTGATCAATAAATAACTATTTTAATTACTTTAATTTATCCTTTTAGTTTTAATTGTTTTATCAATTTCTCGTTTCCCGAGAAATCAAGAACCCTTTTCGGGATTAAGCATCAATATACAGGGTGTCCCTTAAATCCGGTCTCATAGGAAAATTTATTTCAAACTAAATATACAAAATTAATACATTAGTACTAAAACAAGTGTTCAAATTGATGTCTTGTTTTGGAACCTTTTTTAATGTGGAAGCGAGTTACACTAGTGAGGAAAAGCCCTCCGGAGGCCTTCTCCTCACTAGTATAACTCAATTACATATGCCACTGCGTGTTATTTTACCTGCAACAAAAAAAAAAAAAAAGTTCCAAACCAGACATAAATTTGAACTTTGTTTTTTGTTCTAATGCATTAAATTAAATTTGTGAATTTAATTTTAAATAAATTTTCCTATGACACCGGACTTCTGGGACACCCTATATATACAGTAATATACGCGTGTGTGTATATTACTGTATATATAGTAATATACGCCTGTGTGTATATATATACACATGAAAATTATTTCACGAAAGTAACAAGTGAAAAATATTTATGATGAATAAAACCACGAAGGAAAGGAAACACAGAGTGGTGCTTAAGCGCTTTCGTCTAATGACATCCTCAGGAACACTGGATATATATATATATATATATATATATATATATATATATATATATATATATATATATATATATATATATATATATATATATATGGTCAATTTTATACAATGTTTCTTTTGTCAGATCTGTGTGTGTGTGTGTGTGTGTGTGTGTGTGTGTGTGTGTGTGTGTGTCAATTATGAATAAATATCGAAGTCATACTTGTAGTTGTGCGAAAAAATAAATGAAGCCATACAATGCAATCGATTTGTATGGCTGTGGCTGGAGAATATGTTTTGTACCTACATTTTACGAACCTTCTGCATATCTGGCAACACTATCCAACCATTCAAAAAACGTTTACGCATGCCTAATAGCCCACAGAAACCTCAGTGCACTCAGGTGTGAAAAGGAAACCGTGCGAGAATAAGTGAGCCATTTTTGATGTATCGCCAGAAATTTGTTGAACGAAGGTGCATTACATATTTCATTCCGTATAAAAATAGCATTCCTAGTATGAACGTCCTTCGCGTTTCGACGATGTAGCGATCCGGATATGGTTCGGATTCCACATAAAGGATTTAGGTCCCGTACGTCACGTGACCTCTGCCGTTACGAAGATTAAACAACCCCAAATCTTTATTACTTAGCAGATAACGGAAATATTTCCACTGAAGGTGAATTTATTTTTATTGATTGCATATTGTAAAATATTTTGAAGACACCATAATTTTTCAGCTTCATGTCTAATGTTAGCGTTTCATATTAGCTACATTTATATCTTGCTCTACACTTAAAATCTTTGTTAGTCTTAATATACTGTAATATTACAGTTAAATTTCGTTAACGAACGAGGCGGTGGTTCCAAATGGACATTTAACTTATCCAGACTTATCAAGATCAATCATTGCCTTTCTGCATATAAGATTTGAAGTCCATCTTCATTAATAAGCTTACATACGGGTCGTTAAATTTAAATAAACAGTATCTGGAAAGAGGATTGCCAACCGTTGGTTCGCCGCTAATAACATGTTGCTCGCTGAGTCTTTTCAAGGGGCTAACGAGAGCTCAGTAATAATAATAAAGTGTTAATTAAATACTCGAATGAGTCCCTAATTTTGGCCAGAATCACCTCAACGACATGAGAATTACGGTAACAATCTATACTCCGAACTTTCAGAAGTTGGCAGATAATTTGCGGTGTGAGGTTTCCATCGGAGACAGACCTACTTACGGGATTAGGTATTCGATGGGCATCGCTATTTCAAAATATCGATGTGGCTTGCCACACAATTTTAACTTTTAAAGTTCCTCATGGTCGCCGAAAAAAAGGTTGGTGACGATCAATGATCTATACAAATCTTCGTCCTTTATCCCAAATCACCCTAGTGAAATACTCCAAATTATATCCGCCCACTGAAGTAAATTTAATTTCACTGTTCAAAAACAAATATCGATTTGCAGCCCCAGTTAAAGATATTGAAAACTGGATACTATTGTGAAAAACAGAAGAAAAAGATTTTTTTTTTTTTTTTAAATAAAATACAGTGCGTCTATAAATTACTTTTACAAACTCAACTGAAATTTAAGTGAAATTGTAGAGATAATTCATGGACACCCTGTAATTTACTTTAACAAATATTTGATTTCCATTTTATTTTAAAAATAAAGATAAAACTATTAGAAAAATATACCCTAAGAGGTAGATGGCTTTAATCGGAATTTTAGGTGATCTTAGTTTGACAAGTCTATTTTATGTAAAAAAGTGTGCTGATTCCAAAAAAAAAAGCAGTCTTATTGACCCCAGCTACGACAAAATGGCCATTTTGGAGACGTTTTAATAGGCTTATCTCAGACTCTTGAACATGGATACCACCCATCCTGGCATGAGACAACAACTTGAAAGAGGTGGTTTATCTGTGAGGTTGTCATCCAATTCCTTTGCCAGACAACCAGTGGATCAAGCACTAGAAAGTACGATGAATGCAGATGCAGCTTCGCGACAAACTGGTATCACTGCTTTCCATCAAAGTCAAGGAGCAACCAGGCGCTGGACAGTGACGAGATCAGCTAGAAGTACCATAGTGAGGCATCTCTGTTTGAAAAAGCAGCAATAAGGAAGGACACTAATCCAAGCCATGAACTAAAAAAGTCGAAGGTAAGTAAATTCCAGAGAGACCTGGAAAGCATATCCAAAATGATAGAGACTACAATGAATCCTTTCGTCGAGTCTCTGCTTGAAGATACCAATCTGTACTGTCTAGCAGACGGCAAGAAAATGCCAGATGAAGTAAAAGAGATGTTAAATCTCTAAATCTCTTCGTTTTGGGGGAAAAGTAGAAAGATGACTTCCTCCAGGACTGCTTAAATGACCCCACAAGGTTTGAAAGGCCACTGCAAAGAAGGAAAGTGAAAAACTTTGCCAGTGCTGCTGTCAAGAGCAAAGTACGAGGTAAAGATGAAAACGTTTTGGTGCTGAAGACAACACGGGACTTGCTCGGCAGATTACTCGATCTTGCTTGTACCAGAAAGATCAAGCTTGAAAATGTGTTTCCTTTTCCACTTACTCCTGTTCCCTCTCTATGGCTAGCATTTATGGCACGATGAAGAAAACACCAAAGTATCAACTGTCTAAACATCTTGAAGATTTGATTACACACAGAGCCACCAACAGTTGATTTAGTTGTCTATGACGCAATGTTTATAATCCAATCACTGCCTTCAGACTTGCCTCTTACTCTTAGAACTGTAGCAATGCTGGTCCTGAAGATCATACGCAGTGCAAGGGCAAGTGAAGTACACTTTGTCTGTGACAAGTATGTGAAAAGTATAAAGAATGTTGAGCAACAGGCAAGAGGTGCAAATGATGGATCATTTCACATAACTGATCAGATCAGTTACGTCCTAAAGATTTCAGACATGCCTTGAAATCCGAATCA
Organism: Bathynomus jamesi; assembly: GCA_023014485.1. Classification (NCBI taxonomy): domain Eukaryota; kingdom Metazoa; phylum Arthropoda; class Malacostraca; order Isopoda; family Cirolanidae; genus Bathynomus; species Bathynomus jamesi. The sequence continues at coordinate 308,038 of JAJOZX010001552.1, read as the reverse complement.
GGCGAGTTTGTCTAAAACAATTCGTCTAAAATACAATTTGTCTAAATCAATTTGTCTAAAACAATTTGTCTAAAATAGTTTGTCTAAAATCAATTTGTCTAATAACAATTTGTCTAAAATACAATTTGTCTAAAATACAATTTGTCTAAACAAACAATTTAATATAATATGGCATACAAATTGTTGCCTGATGTACAATGCTATTTATTACTTGCCACGCCCCATCTTAAAAGGTTACCTCTTGTGCGGAATAGTACATCGAAATCAGTTATCCCGGAACCCATAACCCGGTTAGGTTAGGTTAGGTATTATTATGAAATAAAATCAACCCATTTTCAATCTTTTCATCCTCACTCCAAATTTATCAAGCAGACAAATGCATTTCTAGTTATCTTCAGTTATTAGTCAAATTGTATTTTAGACAAATTATTTTTAGACAAACTATTTTAGACAAACTATTTCGATGTACTATTCCACACAAGAGGTAACCTTTTAGGATGGGGCGTGGCAAGTAATAAATAGCATTGTACATCAGGCAACAATTTGTATGCCATATTATATTAAATTGTTTGTTTAGACAAATTGTATTTTAGACAAATTATTTTTAGACAAATTGTATTTTAGACAAATTGTTATTAGACAAATTGATTTTAGACAAACTATTTTAGACAAATTGTTTTAGACAAATTGATTTAGACAAATTGTATTTTAGACGAATTGTTTTAGACAAATTCTCCTAGACGCCTTGAAATCACCAAATTTCAAAACTGCACTTATGAAGTTCTTCATTGATGAATGGAAAAATAACAAGTACGCACCTAAAGGGTGTTTCAAAAGTCTTTACCCTTTTTTTCCCCAAGGACCCTAAGGTGACCATACGTTCAACACCGGAGTGAACATAACTGTCAGAGCGTGCAGTGTGTGCATACACTTCGAGGAGCAGTTGGATGCGATCCCGGATGTCGAAGATCGAAATTCTCGTGAGACACTTGTTCGAGTATTTTCAGCGGTCCTTGAATCGATGCAAAATGACACGCAATTGTTCCGCAATCTGCGCAAATCTTTCCGAACGCGTTTGGATAAGATGCACCAAGTTGGCGGAAAATCAATAAACATTTTATAAAGGTTTGTGTTGAATGTATGATCACCTTAGGGTCCTTGGGGAAAAAAGGGTAAAGACTTTTGAAACACCCTTTATCATAAAACAAACGAGTTCTTGTTGCACATGAGGAGCAGTGTCTGCATTATACAGCAACTCTATCAGGAAATGTAGAACACAATAAGGCACCCGAGTATGTATGCTCACACGTGGAGGCCGATACCATGCTGGTGTACCATCTCAGCGTGCTGTCAAAAACAAGACCAAGACAGAATGTTGTTGTCCGTGCAACGGACACTGATATCATTGATATCATGGTAATTCTTCTGTACCATGCCAGACAACTGGCATGGTACAGTACATCACTGATCTAGCAAATCACCTGGGTCCAGTTCTCTGCAAGGCATTGCCAGGTTATCATGCTCTGACAGGATGTAATTACACATCACCCTTCTTTAGGAAGGGAAAGGTGAATCCGTTACATCTTGAAGGCCTCGGCAGCCTTGGAGAGAAGACCACCTTTGTTGATGAAGGAAACCACGTACAAAAATATGTGTACTCTATATGGCCAGGGAACTATTTCATCGGTGAATGAGGCCAGACTGAAGGTATTCAGCAAAGGTCAAGCCAAACGACCCAGACTCTCCTTTACAGAAAATTAAAGGTATTGATGCAGGCATGCTTCCTCCCTGCAAAGATGTTCTGGATCAAAAGTTAGCTAGGTGCAACTATGCGGCATATCTCTGGAAGCATGCGCATCTAAGAGATCCACTAGAGAACACGCGACCCACAGACCATGGCTGGAAAGAGGTTAATAGAATTTTTCTACCAGTCTGGTTTACGGCAGTCAAATGCCAACCATGCTTTCTGAGACTATGGAACCGGAGGATGTCGCAGATGGAGATGAGGGTGTTGAGGACGAAGACAATGATAGTATTTCCGATACTGATTCAGAGGACGAAGATCTACAGATCTACAGAAGCTAAGGCTAACAAAGACCCTAAAATCCACTCTAAGGTTAGCCCGAGAGAAAGGAAAGAGTAGGGGGTTAAGAGAAAAGAACAGAAGAGAATAAGGGGTTAAGTAAGGAGGAACACCTATCACTCGTGGGTTAACATTCATTCAGAAAAAGAGAAAAAAGACTCACCATCATCATCCGCCGGCCACTGCAAGAAAAGAGAGTTACAGACATGCAAAGTAAGGAGGATAAGGATAAGAAAAAAAAAAAAAGGAGGTAAAGTTAAACAAAAAGTGGGTTAGTTTACGCTACGAGCTACATCTACGTTCGTGTTAGTCTAATTTTTTTTTTTTTTTTAATAATTTTATTGCTGGCATCACAGGCTGGCATGTCACAAGCTGGCATTTATCGTCAACAGACTCATCCTCGAGCACCACCACCAGAGCTCCTGTTGCTAACTTTGTTTTTTTTTATTTTAAACACCGTTAATATTTTTAAAATGTCTGTCAAGACGATTCTTAAACACATTAACGCTGGTAGAATGAACGACTGACGCAGGAAGATTATTCCATTTATCAATTACTTTAAACGTAAAGAAGTTTTTAGCGATATTAGTAATGAAACGTCTGCCACGCAACTTAAATCCGTTATTACGAGTATTACTATTATCGAAAGTGAACAATTTGTCAAAATTTACGTTATCGATGTTATTAACGATTTTGAAAACTTCAATAAACTCCCCCCTTAATCTCCTAGTTTCGAGTGAATGCAGGTCTAACTCTTTAATCCTATCTTCATAAGGCTTGTTGCGCAATGACGGAATTAGTTTCGTGGCACGACGCTGAACCCTTTCTAACCTATCAATATCCTCACGCAAGTACGAGCACCAAAACTGAACTGCATATTCTAAATGAGGCCTGACTAGGGACTTGTAAAGGGGCAATATAATATCCTTCGATTTAAATTCGAAATTACGCGCTATTAAGCCTAACATCCTATTAGCTTTTGCGCAAGACTCCAGGCAATAAACTCCCCCCTTAATCTCCTAGTTTCGAGTGAATGCAGGTCTAACTCTTTAATCCTATCTTCATAAGGCTTGTTGCGCAATGACGGAATTAGTTTCGTGGCACGACGCTGAACCCTTTCTAACCTATCAATATCCTCACGCAAGTACGAGCACCAAAACTGAACTGCATATTCTAAATGAGGCCTGACTAGGGACTTGTAAAGGGGCAATATAATATCCTTCGATTTAAATTCGAAATTACGCGCTATTAAGCCTAACATCCTATTAGCTTTTGCGCAAGACTCCAGGCACTGGCTCCTGACTTTTAAATCCTTTGATACGCGTACGCCTAAATCTACTTCCTCGTCAACGCTCGCTAACTCCCTATCATCCATCGTGTACGTGTAATTATTGTTGCGAGAACCTATATGCAAAACTTTACATTTGTCTACGTTAAATTGCATCTGCCACTTATCTGTCCACTCCATAATCCTATTTACATCGTCTTGGAGCCTATTACTATCGTCCTCGTTAACAACCTTACCGCCTATTTTAGTATCGTCCGCGAATTTTGACACGTTACTAGTCAATCCTACATCTATGTCGTTAATGTAAATTACGAATAGCAATGGGCCTAACACTGAACCCTGTGGGACACCGCTACCTACATCTAACCACCCCGATTCACTACCATTAACTACGACCCTCTGTCTCCTAGCACGAAGCCATTCTTCTAACCAGTTAGCTACCTGACCGCGTATACCGTGCGCTTTGACCTTCGCAATTAGTCGCCTGTGCGGAACTGTATCGAACGCCTTTTTAAAATCTAAATAAATAACGTCAGCTGCTCTATGCCTATGGAGATGATTAATTAAATGTTGTTAATGTTCTTGTTAAATGTTAATAAACAATAATCACATAAAATTCTGAAAATTTCTGATTTTGGCCATAATTGGCCAAAAAGTGTTCAAAATGGCCATTTTGTCGTAACTGGGGTCAATAAGACAGCTTTTTTTTAGAATCAGCACCATTTTTACATAGAATACGCTTGTCAAACCATAATCATCTAAAATTCTGATTAAAGCCATCTACCTCTTGGAATAATAGTTTCGTCTGAGATTGCAGCCCTGTACCCAGGATGGGAACATCCTCCATCCCAACCCCCAACCCCCCAAAAAAGGAGAGGAGGGGAGGATTTGAAAATAGAGCCATGCATCAATATCCTTATCTCGCGACCGAGGAGGAAATTGAAACTCCATGAAATTAAAGAAAATGAAACAGGGTTTTACGGAAATTTTGCGCCCCAAATAGAAGTATCGGTTAACTTTGGGCAAAACAAACGTTGGATACAAGATATAACGCCGGATTCAATATATATATATATATATATACTGTATACGATATGTTGATTATAGTCAGTTAAATTTGCTTATAGTATAATTGAGAAAGCACTTTTCTATATGGTTTTGGTTCGAAAATATTATTTATGTTCGTGAGTACGCGCGTAGATAACTGGATACAAGCGAGGTCGAATGCGAGTGATAATTCACAGATGAAGTGGAGTAATTTGGGGGGGGGGGGTGAGATAACACTTTTCGTACCTCACAACACTGAAAACAATTATGTACAAAATTCTTATTTTTATTGTCAGAATAAAAGATGTTAGTTGTGGTTAGGTAAGGTTAAGCTAGGTTAGGCTAGATTAGCGGGTACCTCACTATTTAATGACTTAACAGAAACCCACTTTCGAGTCCTCAACTACGTCCGAAACAATTATCACGCCCTTCTCGGTTCGATGGCACTAAGGTTACGTTACGATACATTAGTTTAGGTTAGGTTAATTAATTTTCAGGTTTGTGGATTTAAAAAAGTCGGTACTGCGCTTATGCAAATATATATATATATATATATATATATATATATATATATATATATATATATATATATTGTTTGTGGTGTGGGTGGGTGTCTTCTTGTCTTCTTAGACAATTGCGACAATCTTGAGGATACACACACAGAGCCCATCGCGACACGAACGTGCGTATCACTACATTAGCAGTGTTGCGGTGGTTTAGCTTTATAAATGCTATCTTTTATTATGAAAAAAGGGGATGTAATTAGGGTTAGGTTAGGTTTGGTTAAAATGATTACATTTTTAGATTGGATAAATGTCGCGGTTTTGTAGGATAGCCGAACATATATATATGAGAGAGAGAGAGAGAGAGAGAGAGAGAGAGAGAGAGAGAGAGAGAGAGATCAGTTGGAAGGATTTGTAAATTCCTTCTTCCGAAAGATAGTACCCTAACTATGCGTTTCGCATTTAGTAAAGAATACACTTCTGAGATAATACGACAGGTTTGCAAGGTAAAAAAAAAGGCACTTTTCATGGCACTGAAAGGAAGGGAAGGGAAGGAAAAGATTATCCCATCTGATACTATGAAATTCATCATTTTTATCTAGTGCAAAGCTTTGTTTAAACACACATCAAACAACATCTCGAATATTAAAGCTGACATAAGAATCGAGGGGAGATCCGACAGGCCCCACCTATTCCATCACACACCAGATTCGATCCTCCTTCAAGCATTCACTTCTCTCATCACTCCATCCATAAAGAGATTGAACAACCGCAGACATATCATACATTCTTGACGCACACAAACACTTGTATGGAACTATTCACTCAGTTCCTTATTCACTCTCACATATGCACTTCACCCATCATAGAAACTCTTCACTGCATTCGTATAATCTAACACCCAGCCATATCATCATATATACCTACAGGGGCCTGTTCATAGTAGGCTTGCTAATCGCTATAATAAAGTAATTAAGTTAATGGTTTTTAACAGGTCACCAATTTATTCTTTCGACCAAATAAATAATGTAATTTATTAAAGGAGATATAGTTCCAAGGCGTACGGTTAAGGAAACTATAATTAATAGTGTCGGAGTCGTGGGTTTGAAGGTGATTACGGCGGCGGATGAAGTGGCTGCAGGCTTGCAACAGTGATAAAATTCTTGTTGAGAATCGAAGGTCGAATAGGTCGAATGAACGAATGTTAAGTGAGGCGGAAGTTGGACAAAAGAGGTCGAGCGAGGTTGAGGGATTGTCCTCGAGTGTAGCGGAGCGGAGTTCTAGCGGATGAATGTCGGAGAGCAGAGGGAGTGTACGTGCGAACTGAAGTGGACTCACGCTTTTATAGCCGCGCTTTGATGACGTGGAGATTTCTCGCGGTTTCAGGAATCATCTAGAAATCTACATTTTCACGCGCGCTTCTGCCCACGTGTTTTGATTTCACCTTTTTTACTTTTTCTGGCCATGAGAAAAGGAAACGAGGAAAGAAATTTCCGGAATGACACTACAAACAGAGGCGAGGAAAGGAATTTCCGGAATTTCACCACAAGTAGTCCCTCTTCAAAGACCGAAGGGAACGATGCAAATGGAATTAACAACTGGGGAAGGGGGGGGGAATAACACGACCACTACGAGTCCTGACACCAGGTCTGCACTTGGTGGGACTCCTGTCGCAGAGGGGGAGGGGTTGAAGGGTCAGTTTTCAACGGAGAGTCGGGCAAGGGGATGAGTAGAGTCGGGCAAAGGGATGAGTAGAGTCCTCAGGGGAAGGGAGGTCGTCCTCGAAGTACGCCTGCTTCACGCAGTCGATCGACACCACGCCTTTGCGTCCAGCACGATCGAGGGTGAAAGTTTTATCATTCCTCTGTAGTACTGAGAAAGCCCCGTCGCATGGGTGTTGCATGGGAAGGCGGATGGTGTCGATCCTGACGAAGACGTGGGTACAGGAGGACCAATCGGCGGGGACGTAGGTACGACGATTGTTGGGATGGCGGGGGATAACCGAACTTCATGCATTGCGTCCGTATTTCGTCGGCATAAGTGCTTCCATCCAATAAACACACTAACACTAACACATTCACCATAAATTTGACCGATCGCTTCAGACAGCTTTCATGACATATTTCAGACTTTCTTCGCCAAACTCGCGGATCTCCTGTCACCAAATGACACCAAATTTTGATTCGTCTGAAAAAAACACTGTCACTCGTTTGTAGTCCATGCAACGCTTTCTTTGCACCAAGATGGTCGTCTTCTATTTTGCTTTGCATTCAACATCGGCTTAATTTTTCGTTTTAATGACCGAAATCCCATTTTATTAAGGGCGGCGAGTTTGTCAGTGTGGTGTTGCATGATTGCAAATGGTATGGGGTTATTGCATTTGTGAACAGAACTGTCAATAGTCACATTTATAAAAAAAAATTTTAATACTTAGTTTTTATGGAAGATTTTCATTAATGTCCTCTTCAAAAAACAAGTAAGTTGTGTTTTATGTCTATGTCGAGTAATTTTTGTAATTTTATACATATTGTTAGAAATATTTAGTTTTAATTATTTAAATGTCTTTTGTAGCTACTGAAGATGGGGGTTGAACTTCCGAAATGTTTAATCGTTTACGTAAAGAGTGAAAATGTTGGTTCCTGCAATTATATTGCTGTTCCTGAGAAGAATTCGGTTTCCGAAGAATGAATCAATGCCAAGTATAAACTCTGTGTGTGTGTGTGTGTGTGTGTGTGTGTGTGTGTGTGTGTGTGTGTGTGTGTGTGTGTGTGTGTGTGTGTGTGTGTGTGTGTGTGATACAACTCAGAATGGTCCCCTGAGAAACTTTTATATTACACACAGACCGTGTATGGAACAAGGAACTCTTCTGCGAAATTAAATCCACAATAGTTCGAATAAATGACAAATACTATAGTTTTTCTTTTTCATGATGGAAGGCCCAACGTGGGCAACAGGTTAGTCGCAAAGAGGCTCCAAAATATACCTTCCCTCACCAGCTATATACCAAGCAGATAGGATCAAGCTTTGGGACAGGATCTAGGGTTTACAGCTACACCTAGCCTACTACATTCAGAACCTCAATATACGCAAGAAACTCGTTGCATTCACGTCGGATTGAATACATCAAAGAAAAAGGGGGTAACTATTGTATTTTTAGCCAAAAATCAAAACTACTGATCGGGAGAGCGGGATATCGAATCCGCGCGAAGGCTTTGTAATTTCTGACCACCTGTGGTGGGTGGTGGTTCGGATTCCACGTTAAGCTGTAGGTCTAAGATGGAGCAACAAGCTTGACCTTCGTCAAAATGAATAATTCTGGCGGATAATAATAATAATAATGATGATGATTGGAAGTGTTTAACCTCCTTCGCAACATCTAAGGTCATATGGCGGAGGGGACCTACAGCTTTACATGGGATCCGAACCACGGGTCGCTACATAATCTGGACACGGAGGATGGTCTCCCATCCAACTACTACGCAGAACAAATTCGGGTGGAAGCAAAACCAAGGTAACCAAGGTAATATATATATATATATATATATATATATATATATATATATATATATATATATATATATATATGATGAATAAAACCCCTTTGTGTTTCTTTTCTTTCTTTCTTCTTTTCTTCTTTTTTCCTTCGTGGTTTTATTCATCATAAATACTTTTCACGTGTCACTTTCGTGAAATAATTTTTCATTATATATATATATATATATATATATATATATATATATATATATATATATATATATAGTCAACGTGGCCATGCAGCTCTGCTACTTTCTGTACACTAAACATAATTTTAAATTAAAGATTAGATTATCGTGAAAGAGAGAAGTGTTGCATAATTATAATACAATTTAAATTACAATTGCGAACTTGGATTTTGTAAGACGAGAAGAGCTCTTAATAAAGCCGTTCATTAGCATTTGAGTGAAGGGATTAGTATAAACCACTCTAGTATTACATATATATATATATATATATATATATATATATATATATATATATATACTGTATATATAATATGTGTGTGTGTGTGTGTGGTGTGTGTGTGTATCCAAGTAGTGTCAGTCGTAAGTCGTGTTCTTTACCAATTAATCCAACTTTGTAAATAAGTCAGATTTCCTTGTATGACCTACTCTTCTGAGGTTAGGTTATCTAAATACATTGACAGTAATTCAACCATTTATAGCTGTTTCCTTGATATAAGTAAGGCATATGATAGGGTGAACCACAATATTTTATTTGCAAAACTAGAAAACAGGAAGGTTCCCATGTACATATTAAATTTATTGAAATTTTGGTATTCCCACCAATCTTTCACTGTTAGGTGGGGCAATGTACTATCCGAGTGTTTTGGCTCCTCTTGCGGGGTGAGACAAGATTCCTTGCTCTCCCCTATGCTGTTTAATGTGTATATCGACGGATTAATTGCTTCACTTAATGAGGCAACTGTGGGATGTTGTATAGATAACGCAAGGATAAATAACTTAGTTTATGCCGATGATATGGTGTTAATAAGTCCTTCTGTTAAAGGTCTGGATCGGCTACTAAATGTCTGCGAAGTGTATTCGCAGAAACATGATATTCTTTTTAATGTTACAAAAACTAAGGTTATGCAATTTCATCCGAAAAGCTGTAATCAGCCAGCTGATATAAGGTTTAAAATGAATGGTGAAGTAATTGAGGAAGTACAAGAGTTTAAGTATTTGGGTCAAACTATCACCAGCTCCTTGAGTGATGACTCGGATATAAGAAAACAATCTCGAAGCCTGTGTGCTAAAGCGAATATGACCAGAAGGAACTTTCGTTTCTGTACAAGTGAAGCTAAAGACACACTCTTTCGTACTTTCTGTAGTAATATATACGGTCAGCAACTCTGGGTGAATTATAAAAAAGGTTCTGGCAGAACCCTAAATTTGCTGTACAGCAGGTCTTTTAGACTCTTACATAAATTACCCCCGAGATGCTCAGCTTCGCAAATGTTTGCTACCCGCAATGTTCCGAGCTTCCCGGAGGTAACAAGACGTGCTCAACAGTCTAATGCAAAGAATTAAAAAATCAACCAACCCGATCATCCAAGCTATCCATGAGTCCCGCCATTTATCCTCTAAGCTATGGACTTTTTGGTACGAAAACGTCTGTCTGTAGCTCCACTTAACTTCGACAGTGCAGTATTATTTCTAATCAATTGTATATATTTCTATCCTTAGTATATGAACTGTCATTGTATTAATAATATTTGTCATATGGACTATAGTCTTCCAATAAACCTTTTCATTTTCATTTTCATTTCATTTTCATTTTCAAATCTGAGAAAGTATAAAGGACGACTTATTTGGCTGAGATTTTGGAATTAAAATTGTAACGCGGGTGAAATTCGAAAAACTAATCATTCTCTAAATTTCCTTACAAAACTCCGCCTCCTCCTACTCCTAGTTCAACACAAGCGAAAGGGATAAAAATTTTGAAATGCTGTATAAAATACATGTATATAATCGGTTCGAACAATTTTGCCATATCTCTCTCTACACACACACACACACATATATATATATTATATATATATATATTATATATATATATATATATATATAACGTAAAGAACGACGCTTTGTATAGGAGAATTTCCGCGCAAGATGAGAGCGAAAGAACGAAACAAATGAAAAATGAGGTAACCACCCGGGATCTTCCGATTGCCGGTCAGATATGATAACCATTACACCACGGGCCTCACTCAATCAAATGTCGTAATTCCTCTACATGCGCGCAGAATGTTACGGCATGCGGGAGGTGCCCCTTTGGGGCATTGGTTTCTGCGCGCATGTAGAGGAATTACATTTGATTGAGTGAGGCCCGTGGTGTAATGGTTATCATATCTGACCGGCAATCGGAAGATCCCGGGTTCGATTCCCGGGTGGTTACCTCATTTTTTCATTTGTTTCGTTCTTTCGCTCTCATTGCGCGGATAATTCTCCTATACAAAGCGTCGTTCTTTACGTTAATTATACTGCGTGTTTGCAGTTATATATATATATATATGCTGCAACCCACAAGGAAAAAGAAAAATGATTCCAAGGCCTTTCGTGTATTCAGAAGTACACCTCCCTGACGAGGTGTACTTCTGAATGCACGAAAGGCCTTGGAATCATTTTTCTCTTTCCTTGTGGATTTGCATCATTCATTCATTTCACGTGTCTAATTGTGAAATTCATCCCATATATATATATATATATATATATATATATATATATATATAGTTATCAGACATGGGGTAATAGTATAGTACTAGTAATAGATCATAATTTTTTGGCTGTAATAGTAATAGAAGGCGAAGTAATAGATAATTAATAGTCTATTACTTTTCTATTACAGTGGCAATGGACGTATTGTGTGAACAAAGAACTGAAAAATGAAGTAAATCTACTCTAAACTAGAATAAACATGTATGTGAAATTGTGAACTAATATTGTGGCAAATTTTTCCTTGAATAAAGTAAAATTTATCAAGACCTACAGTCTCTGAAATTGTAACGATTAAGTTGAAACAAATATTGTTATCTGGCTGCCGCTCAGCCTCATCCTGGATCCATGAGTGCAGAGCCCTCTGCTTCTCAGTCTTATCCTGGATCCCTGAATCCAGACACTGCTACATCGCCAGCTCAATACCATCTCATAGAGGGTACCTCCCCCCAAGGGGCCTTGGTGAATCGGGATGCTGGGAATGCAGTCGGGGGTCATGATGAGGAGGCATCTTGGACAATGGTGGTAAGGAGGGTCCGGAAGCGAGCGACCCCTCCCAGAACTGCAACCACTGCAGTAGCTAATGGTGGTGGTCCCACTCATGCACCGGCTAGAGGGAGTCGGTCTGTGGCAAAGGTTGGCAGAGAACGGCGGGGTATCATCGGGGCTGCCAAAACAGATCGTATGATGGCTGTACCAACAAAGACCGTAGGCATTTTCGTCTCGAGATGTCGTCCTGATCTTACGGCCGAGGAGCTGCAGGCATTTGTGGAAGATAAAGTGAACCTTCAGGTTACATGTAAGAAAACTGACTCCAGATGGACTACTTACAGTTCCTTTCAAGTTACAGCAGTTTGGAATGATCCAGGGGTAGTTATGAATCCAGCAGTGTGGCCGGAACGGGTATATGTACGGCGGTTCTATGAGAAAAAGGGAAGAAAAAAACCTGCAGGCTGCAGCCCCTCTCGCAAGTGCTGGAGAGAGTAATTATTGAGACATCATGCGTCGGACTGTGGAGGAAAATCCAGCTTGGTCTAATACTGTTACTGCTGTGCCTGGTATAAGTGGAATTCAACATGTAGAGATGGCTGGCAGAACTCCTGCATCTTCCTAATTGCAACATTCAAGATAATCTTTTATAACTGTAGAGGCCTAAGCTTAGGCAATAACAGCAAACACAGGCGGATCATAATTGATAAGCTGTTAGAGGATGCTGATATGCTTTGTCTGCCGGAAACATGGCTATGGAAACAGGACTTAAAGGACCTGAATAGCTTGTCCAGTAACTTTCATGGGATAGGGGAGGCCACCAGAAATAAACAAGATGGTCTCCTTGCAGGCCCCCCAACTGGTGGGGTAGCTATTCTATGGAGGTTGGGGTATGGGAAATATACTAGTGAATTAAAACTTGGTTTGAATTGGCTTATTGGAATAGAAATTTGTGTAGACAATAAAAAATATGCAATTCTGTGTATCTGTACGCCTTTTCAGGCAGTTGATAATGAAGAAGATTACCTCATTAAATTGGGGCAGGTCGGCAGTATTATTGATGAGTTGGATACGACATGCGTAGCTATTATTGGTGACTTTAATGCTAATGTGCTTAATGATAATTCTTTGTTTAGCAACCACTTAAAAGCCTTCTGTGAAGATAATAACTTGACCATTTCATCCATGTGTAGTCTTCCTGGTGATAGCTTTACTTATGTTAGTGATAGTTGGCGCACCACCTCATGGTTCATTATACACAGTGATTCAGTGGCTTACTTAGTCAATGCTCCAGACAACTATCTCTTAATCTTCTATGGACCTCTTGTATAATGTTTGTATCGGTTGAGTCTGAAATAAAGTGTTTATTTGTTTGTTTGTTAACACACTGCTTCTAATTGCATTTAAATAGACAAAGACCCTTTTCAAATGAGTGAAGTACCCCACATAAAAAAGTAATAGTAATAGATGAAAATTAAAGTAATAGTAATAGAAGGAATCAAAAACAATAGTAATAGAAACCCAGTAATTGACCCCCATGTCTAACAGTTATACACTCGTTTATATACTAGAGGCACTCAATATATTTTGCCCCACCCTTCTTTATTAGCTAAATAATAGCCATGGGGCTCAAATGTCTTTTGGGCTGTAAGTTTGAACTTTCTGCGCTTCACATAACCGGATTTTTTTCCAGTTTGAACCTCCCCTCCTTGTATAAAACCGCTTTTAAACGCCCTTGTATTAAACCGATAATTAATACAGTTTCGATAATGGTGTCTGATGGTGATGTGTGTCGTAAACAGAGAGCTGTTATCGAGTTCTTAACCGCAGAGAAGGAAACAGTTGGAAATATTCACAAACGTCTACAAAACGTTTACGGAGATGCTGTTGTTGATCGAAGCACAGTTGGACGCTGGTCTAAACGTGAGAGATCATCGGAGAGAGGGAGAGCCAGCCTCGATGATGAGCCACGCAGCGGTCGCCCGGCATCGGCTGTGACATCTCACACTGTGCAACGTGCTAACAGCATCATTCGATCAAATCGGTGCGTCACATACAAGGAGCTATCACTGGAGCTAGGAATTAGTGAAGGAAATTGTGAATACGATAATTCAGCAATTGGGATACTCAAAAGCGTGTTCACGGTTTGGTCCTCAAGAACTGACTGAAGATCACAAGGCCCAAAGAAAAGAAATTGCTTCCGAGTCGTTGGTTCGATACGAGACAGAAGGGGATGACTTCTTTTCACGAATTGTGACTGAGGATGAGACTTTGAACCTGAAACAAAACGCCAATCCATGGAGTGGCATCACAAAGACTCCCCACGCAAGAAAAAGTTCAAAATGGCTCCATCTGCAGAAAGGTTATGGCCACCATCTTCTAGGACATGAAAGGGGTGATTCTGGTGGACATTATGAAGAAAGGACAAACAATCAACTCAGAGGCATATATTGCTACCCTACAGAGACTCCAGAGACGTATAAAGCGAGTTCAACCGGAGAGAAAACTGGAAGACGTCCTTCTTTTGCACTATAACGCAACACCACACAACAGTTTGCAAACAAGTGAGGCCATCACAAAAATGCGCTTGACTGTGTTACCTCACCCTCCATACAGCCCGGATCTGGCACCCTCAGACTTCCATTTGTTTGGGCCAATGAAGGATGCTATTCGTGGAAGAAAGTTTCAGTGACGATGAACTTGTTGAGGAGGTTAAGAGGTGGCTCCAGCGGAACCCAGCGGACTTTTACCAGCAAGGAATAAAGGCCCTCGTTTCGAGGTGGAGGAAAGCCGTAGAAAAGGATGGAGACAATGTGGAAAAATAAAAATTTGTAAAAAAGGTATGTAACTACTCGTGTACAAAATTTTCTGGAACTTGCAAGGAAACGTGAAAAAAAAAAAAAAAAATGGTGGGGCAAAATATATTAAGTGGCCCTCGTATATATTAAAAACCTACAAGAAAAAATAAAATCGTTTTCAACCCCTATAATGGACTCTTTTTTTTTTTTTTTTTTTTTTTTTTTGAAAGAAAACGGAACCTGTTCGCTGATCGGACAAAAACTTTAAAATCTGAAGCGTAAAATGGTCCAACTTAAGAGAGACTATTACTATTAAAATTATTAGTCTTTTTCCTAAAGAAGAATTCTCCTATTTTTCTACTATCATTATCATTAAAATTATCTTTATAATTGTCATTATCATAAAAAAAATGAGAAAGGACTTCATAATCATTAAAATTAATGTTCTGTCGCGCAGACTGAACGTGATGTAAATACTGGACTGTCTGTTTGAACTATACGCACACACACACAGAGTACTTATTTCTCTAAATATTTCTGCGGTTACTGCAGTTATACAGGGTGTCCCATAAGTCCTGTCTCATAGGAAAATTTATTTTAAATTAAATTTACAAAAGCAATAATACATTAGAACCAAAACAAATGTTCAAATTGATGTTTTGTTTTGGGACCTTTTTTTTTGTTGCAGGCAGAATAACACGAAATGGCTAATATGGAAGTGAGTTACATTCGTTAGGAAAAGGCCTCCGGAGGCTTCCTATGAGACCGGACTTATGGGACACCCTGTACATAAAAGTGTGTGCGCGCGCGCGTGTAATCTCCAATTATATGTCTTTTTTTTTTTTTACGCTAGCTTACCTCATACAACATCCACCGTTTACATCCATCGTATTTCGTACTTAATTTTATGTTTCTTTTTTGTTCATTTTCAATCATTTGCAGTTGCTGTGAATGATCTCACTTAAAAAGATTTGCGAAATAACCCCATTTTAGCATAAAGCATGTAAGTTGCTCGTAAATTGTAGTTATATTATGTATGTATTGGAAATCACTTATCGAAACACTTTTCATATATTTCTTGTTACATCCATTCTACATTCTTTGTAAATAAATAAAGAAAACAATAAATAAATAAAAACTTTGCATAATTTCATTAAACTTCACTCCTTTATTCTACGTTCTCTCCCACTCCACGTTCTCTCCCACTCCACGTTCTCTCCCACTCCACGTTCTCTCCCACTCCACGTTCTCTCCCACTCCACGTTCTCTCCCACTCCACGTTCTCTCCCACTCCATCTCTTCTCCATTTCATGTTTTTTCCACTTCATGTTTTCTCCATTCCACCTTTTCTCCATTCCATACACGTCCATCGATCTTCCGTTGTTGACTGTTCAAAATTACGTTATCGATGAAATTGAACTGTTGATCAGATAATGGGATCGCTGCCATCTGTACAATCATTCGTTATCGGTTGAACTTTCGGTGTTAATATATGCATGGAAATAAGTACGTTGCCTGACCCATTTATTGTCAGATGTTCGGGTTCTAGATTAAAGACGATTTATCTATACCTTTTACGAATATAAATTGACCTTATAATAGACGTTTATCGTACGAGATGAATACTATAAAATTTGGTAATAAGAAGGTATACAGTTGATTCGAATAGCCCTGTGACGAAACTCCATATTTCTTACCAATATTCATGAAACGGAAGCATTAATAAGTTTCGAGACAAGACTCTCTGAATCGATTTGACAAATGAAATATCCGAATATTAAATCTTTCACAGTTTAAAAAAAAAAAAAAAAAGGGGGATATTACTTATTTTTTGGTTTAAATTCAATATGGTTCTATTTACTTTCGAAAGATTAAAAGAAACTTACTCTTTAAATAAAAATTGATCAAAAGAAATCAAAGTTAATATCTCTGTTGAACATTCATGCAATGATTTGCATCTCATCGAGTCAAATTGAAAATGACGACAAAATACGAAAGAAAAATCACGCTTAAAAATGAATTAATGATAACGATAAGTGAAAATGTTACGAGAAAATTTATCATAATGGACTTCATTAATGTACGTAAACTGTTTATTAACTATGTGGGTGTTTACCATCGTTTATTAACCTAATTTTAGATCAGCGAAGTTAAACAACATTGGTTCTGTTCAGTAGTTCAGTAGTTGGGTAGTTGGGTGGGGGGGGGGGGGACTGTCGTCCGCGCTCAGATAATGTAGTAATCCTAAAATGTTTCGGATAGCGCGTAAAGCTGTAGGTACCGTCCGTCACGTAATCTTTGCTGCTACGGAGGAGGCTAAAACCCCAAAACATTATTATTAATTCTTTAATAATATCCATACAATCGCGCCACCCAAAGTTATATGAAGAACAGTGTTCAATTTCTAGCTCCAATTCCGTGTCTTATTCCAGTTACATATACTAATTAATGAATTCTAGTAGATGGACGACATTACTGAAATTAAATTCACCTCTCGTTGAGGACAAAAGGCGTACCGAGCGTTGAAAGTTAATGTTAATAATGTTAAACGAAGTGTTAATTATGGAAAACAAAACGAGAAGAGTTTGTGTACTCGAAACAATTTTTGTCTTTTAGTTCAGAAGTAACAAAAGCTACGATAAATTAATTCGCCGGAGTAACCTAGTGGTAGGTGCGCGGGGCTGTTAATTAGAAGGTTCCGGGCTCGTGTTTAGGCTAGGACTTCAGATTCCAGCGATTAAGGTGCTCCACGGGTATTCCTTGGCGAGTGAATGGTTCGGATCCTGCGTAAAAGTGTAGCTCCCTCCCGTTATATGACCTTCGATGTTACGAAGGAGGTTAAACACTCATAAACAGCGCCCCCCCCACATTACTGTTGTGCTAATTCATGAAAATTTTTACTACACCTTAACCAAGGCATAATAAAATGTTCAATACAGTGTAATATTTAATAAACCTATTCAATTTCAGTCAGAGCGTCATTATCAGTAACCCAAGGGCATGAGATGAGCACGATGCTTATGAAGACATTAACACTCGCATAAATAAAAAAAAGTGTATATTATAAATATGACGGAAAAAAATGCTACAATACACCATAACTCTAAATAAACGTCATTACAGGAGCGGCCAATCGAATATTAAAATTTGCGGCCTATTGAATACTAAAATTCACGGCCTACTTCCTCTTAAAGCGTAAACAAATCGGAAATTAAGATTTTTTTCGACTTTAATTCAGATATTTTGTGTATATTTGAGAGGTTCTTAACTTTTCCATAAAGAATAGGTGAATTAAGCAGTAACTCTACCCTTAATGAACACTATACTACTGATGGGTCGACTGAGAACTTTTCTTTTCATGAATCTTGCAATGAAATACGTATAATAACTAAGTGTTAATTTATTACTCTCCCACAAAAAATCATAAGAATGGGTAAAAAATAGCTTTTAATTGCTCGTATTACACTGTGTAACACCGATTCTGTTTATATAGAATTTTTTATGTTTTTATATGCATTTGTGGGCGCTGAGTCCAAATCTGGCCTTGGTTTGTGTGTATCATCAATGGTTTCAGAGATAATCAATTTTTCATGTTTTACCACTATAATGTTATTATGGGCGCAGCAATATCAGAATAATCAGGAATTGTTGGAACAATCCGGATGTTCGTTGACAGTTTCTTGCTCTAGAAATTGCCCGAAACTTCCACTGTGCTATATAAAGAAGAGCGCAGAGTTTGAGAAGTCAGGAAGTGTGAGCACACAAAGAAAGCAGGTTGTTTGTCTGATGGTTACCAGCACTGAGGTACTGTGTTTCTGTGCTTCTCTGTGCTGACGATTTGAGTGTTATCGATCCTTTTTTATTGCGAACATTATTTCAGTGTTGTGAATACATCTTTTTTCTGGAATCTGTAATCTGTTGCAGATTTAATAACTCTTCTCTCTCTATCTGCAGTTTATGATTAATGTAGTACAGTTTGGTAAAGAGAATGGCAACTAGAGCTTGTAAACACTCGCCGGATATATTCTGCTACGTTTGTGGGTATTACATAGGCCCCAAGCAAGTATCGCACAAGATTGTGAAAGGCACCAAGTTCTGGATCGCGTATCGGCTCTATTTTGGTATGCCTATGGGTGACCAAGATAAGCCCTGGGCACCCCATGTGATCTGTGGAAGCTGCCGCTTCACACTTGAAAGGTGGCTGCGGGAAGTACGCAAGGCAATGCCCTTTGCGGTACCCAGAATATGGAGAGAACCAAAGAGCCACCACGACGATTGCTACTACTGCATGGTAGATGTTTCTAAGTACATGAAAGTTAAAGGAAGGCAGACTCTTCAGTATCCAAGCATAGCGTCGTCCATAGCTCCTGTACCACATGGCGAAGGTCTTCCAATACCACGTCCACCAGAACAGGTATCTATCCATTACTTTACCTTCTGTATTTACAGACTGTGGGTCATTATGTGTCGATTTTTTTTAGTGCTGATGCTTTTCTACATATATAGCTATGCCTATATTGGTTTCTTTGCTTTGCAGGTTGAAAATGAGGATGCAGCTAGCTCATCTGAGATGTCGGCTGGTGAGGACAGTCATGATGAAGAATATACAGTAACTTTCAGTACAAACCCTCACTTTCCAAATCAGAGGGAATTGGACAACTTAATTAGAGATGTGGGTCTGACGAAATCAGGGTTTGAGCTTCTGACCTCCAGACTCAAAGAGTGGAATTTGCTTGGAGAAGACTGCAAGAGAACTGTATACCGAAAGCGGCATGAAGAGTTTGCAAGGTTCTACGATGTCAATGGCTCTCTCTGTTATTGCAGCGAGGTTAATGGTCTATTCACAGCTATTGGGTTAACACATATACCCTCAGAGTGGCGCCTGTTTATTGACAGTTCAACTCGGAGTTTAAAAGCTGTTCTACTCCACAATGGGAACAAATATCCATCTATACCAGTTGCACATTCTGTTCAAATGAAAGAGGACTAAGAAAATGTCAAACAACTGCTTACTCAAATCAGGTATGAACAATATAACTGGGACGTGTGTGGTGATTTAAAAATGATTGGTTTCCTGTTAGGTTTACAAGGAGGGTTTACTAAATATTTATGTTTTCTTTGCCTATGGGATAGCAGGGCTTCAACTGAGCACTATAAAACAGTTCAGTGGCCTCCACGTGAAGGACTGCAACCAGGAAAGTACAATGTACTCAGGGAACCTCTTGTGAAGTCTGACATAGTTCTGCTACCACCTCTCCATATTAACTTGGGTCTAATTAAGCAGTTTGTAACTGCGTTAGATTTTGGAGGGGAAGTTTTCCAACAGATTCGGGTCATGTTCCCTAAACTCTCTGAGGCCAAAGTCAAGGCTGGCATCTTTGTAGGACCACAAGTCAAAGCGCTGTTTAATTCAAAGAACCTTGAAGCCAAGATGACTCCGACCGAAAAAGAGGCTTGGTGTGCTTTCCGTGATGTGGTTCGTGGGTTTTTAGGCAACCATAAAGCACCAAACTATAAGGAGTTAGTGTCAAATTTGATTAAGTACTATGGCAAAATGGGGTGCCGTATGTCTTTAAAATTACACTATCTGCATTCACATCTAGACTTTTTTCGTGATAACCTGGGCGATGTGAGTGAAGAACATGGCGAAAGATTCCATCAAGATATTCAAACGATGGAGAAAAGGTACCAGGGCCATTGGGATGCTTCCATGATGGGAGACTACGTATGGTCGCTGATCAGAAAGGATAAGAATGTTCATAGGCGGAAGTCGCGTTCTTCAGTGCATTTTTAAGGAACGCACACTGCATAACGAGGCTTGTTATTCTCTTATCGGTTCTCCTCATGATATATATTATATCCTTTGTACCATTTTGGGTTTGTCAAACAATTTTCGCTCAATAAACATTAATTTCCAATAGTGTGTTTATTTTCAGAAAATATTTATGTTAGCCTTCTTTATATACTTTGCCATATGAAAAGTGTGATAACCTATATTTTTGAAACGGTTGATGATAGAGGAAAACCAATATCATTTTTTGGAATGAGCGCCCCGAAATCATTAAGAAACGACAGAAAA
>JAJOZX010001552.1:270000-282500 GCA_023014485.1 Bathynomus jamesi | reverse complement strand
CCGTCAACTAAAAGCACAAGAAGAAATGACTGAAACCACCAATGTTTTACCATCAGAATTTATAGAAAATACCGAAGAAGACATGGATGTAGATTCAGTCAGGATGTAGATTATGAGGCCGATTTAGAATTGACTGAGAATATTCAGAACAGGCACTCCTATAAAAACTTAGCATTAACAGCAGATCGCTATCGTGGAAGTTGTAGAGCTGCAGCTGCAATAGTCAATGCAGCTTTAAAATATATGGGGATCCTTAACCACACCAACATGCTTGACAGAAAGAAATTAGAAAAAGAAAGAAATCGCATGGGTGAAACAAATACTTTTAGGTCTAAATCCGAAAATCTGAAGATGGAGTGCCTTGGATTTGATGGAAGGAAAGATAACACATTAACTAAAAGTAGAAAGATAAAAGAAGAACACTGTGTTATTGTGAAAGAACCTGGAAGCATCTATGTAGATCGTGTCACACCAGATAATGGAACTGCTCGCTGCATAGCAGAAGAGTTGATAACTATTATTACAAACTCGAACAGCACAGATACTATCAAAGCTTTACTGTGTGATGGTACTCCTGTAAATACAGGAAAAATTGGTGGAGCCATAAAACTGGTTGAAATTCATATTAACAGACCAGTGCAGTGGTTGGTGTGCCTCTTGCATTTGAATGAGCTACCTTTTATGCACGTCTACAAAGCCATTGATGGTAAAACAACAGGTCCAAATACTTTTGTGGGTTCAATTGGGAATAAACTGAAAACAGATTTAACAAAATTGGAGGTAGTCAAATATTCTCGCGTAAAGGGAAACAGTAAAGAAATTCCAGCAAATGTTGTGAAGGAGCTAAGCAGTGATCAAAGATATCTCTATGATATATGTCTGGCAGTGCAAACTGGAGACACTTCTCAAGATCTGTCCACTCGATACCCAGGTACCCTTCACCATGCTCGCTGGCTAACTCTAGCCAACAGGGTCCTTCAATTATATATATCAACGCCAAATCCCGATAAAAACCTTGAAGATATAGTCAAGATTATTATGCAGTTCTATGCTCCAGGGTGGTTTTGGATAAAATTTCATCCTAGTGCAACCGATGGTTCATATAACTTTTGGCATTTAATGCGCTTGCTTCGAAATTTATATGAACAACATAGATCAATCATAGAACCAGTATTAAAGAATAACGCCTACTTTGCCCACCCAGAAAATATACTCATATCAATGGTAACTGACAAGAGACTAGAAATTAGGGAGCAAGTTATTCAGAAAATCATCCTTTCAAGAACAGGATTTTCAGGTACCAGAAACTTTGAGTTGCCTCGAACCCTCAATTTCCAATTTACTGACTACACCGAGATGATCGATTGGCAAAGAGAGATCATTACTCCTCCACCGCTGCTAAACAATTTTAGCGACGATGAGCTACTATAGGCTCGATATAAGCCACTGGAGATAGCTACTATAGGCTCGATATAAGCCACTGGAGATAGCTTCTTTTCCATGCCACAGTCAAAGTGCGGAAAGGGCAGTGAACCTAGTAACAGAGGCATGTCAGGAAAAAATAGGATATGACAACCGTCAAAAGTTTATCTTAAACTCATTAGAATCAAGGCGAAAACTGCCCAAGTTTGAATGGAAGGCCCATGGAATGAGTAAGAAACATATGAAATAAAATTTCATAATGATATTGAAAATTTCTTCCCTTTTGATGTGATAAGGAACAATGAAAAAGTGAATTGAATTTTAGCACATTTATTATGCCTCTAATTTTTTTCTTCTGAATATATTATTGTACTTAATTAAGTTCTTAATACTGTACATTATTAAATAAAATATTATACGTTAATAAAGATTTATGTCATCAACACACCTGAACGTAGAGCAAGTCTCGTATAATGGAATATTCTTCAATATAGGTCAAAAAGTGAAAAGTTGTGCCAGGGGTAGGAGGCTTTAAAAGCGAAAATAATTATGAGGGGGTTCCTGCGTTCCATTCAAACCCCACACAATATGTACCTTTTCAATATAAAATTTTGACCCGGCCTATATAGATCCTATAAAAACACTTTTAATACTCAAACCGTATGTAAAATTAATTTATTCTCATTAGGACAGCATTGCCTATTACTGCAAAATTAACTATGTAGCTAGGCCGTGATGTAATCGAGACCACACTGGCCGAGACCGACACCAAGCACTCGAGACCGAGACCTAAGCACCCAGACCGAGACCAGAAAAAAAGGTCTCGAAACCAGTCTCGAGTCCTACATCAATGGTCCTTTCACAACAAAGCTATTTTCTATCAGGGTCAGGATGTTCCCTGTCTAGCCTTTAGTTTGGGAACACGGCACATTCTTCTTTTCTGCTTTCCACTGTTGTTTCAGTGGTTATAGGGTTCAAAGTGAGATTAGAGACTAGTTCCTCCATTAATTATTTTCCAAGTGTAAATAATAGTGTACTTTTTTCTCTTCTTTCCAGTGAATATAAATTTCACTCGCGTAACCATTCCTAGTATTTTAGTTTTTTGCATTCATTGATTTTGACTGTGAAGCTTCTCTGAATCCCTTCGTTTACTAAATGACCACTTTTTTTATATGGGAATGTTACGACTGAGCAATACTCCAACTTGTTTTCAACAGAGAAATCATTATGTTCCTGTCCCTTCCTTTAAAGGTTCTTAGTATCTGTCCAGTTATCTTATTTTTGTTTCAAATTTCGCATCATCAGTCATTATAACCCCTAAAACTTTTGCTTTAGAGTTTCCCTGTATTTCCTGTTCATTCGTGGTATAGTATTCCATGGATTTTAGGTCCTCCCTTCTTTCCTAACTTAATAGTTGGGATTTCTCTGTGTTAAATTTCATATTATTGTCTTCAGAACAATGGTAGATTTTGTTCATGTCTGCTTGTAGAGATCCTATATCCTCTGGGTTTCTAATTTCTCTACTAATTTTTGTGTCATTAGCAAAGGATGTTATCGTACTGTTCAGTGTTCGAAATCGGGAAATGTATTTGGTGGGGTGGGTCGGAATTTGACTCAGACATTCATCGTGTCACGCGCATGTAGCCCAACAATATAGAATTGACAATTGAGGATTTACCCACTACGAAGAATGTAAGTAACACCAGGTTATAGTCCATTGTGATAGTTCTGAAGAGCAAGGACATTACCATACTTCCAGAGTATATCTATCTAAACCAAAAGAAAACACCGTCAGCAATACAACGACATCATGGAAATGATGAGATTTCAGATTTCTTAAACCTACTGTAATATATTCTGGTAGTACAATGCATTGTACCATAGCATACGCCTATCAAAATCATAATAACTGGCATATACAGTACAATCATGTAGGTAATAAGAGAATTTGGAAGTTTCGGATATAGAAAATTAACACACTACATATAAATATTTACAGGGGTTTCCACAGGACCCACCCTGAGTCCTCCCTTGGAATGGACAGCATATTTCCATGGGTACCCCCGACCCCCCCACCTGATTTCAAACCCTGGTGCTGTCACTGGTAACTTCCTCATCTATATCAGTTAGCATGATTATGAAAAGTAATGGAGCTAATACTCTTCCTTGAGGTATTGAGCTAAGGACCTCTGACTGTGATGAAGATATTCCTTGAACTGTAATGACTTGCTGCCGCTCACTAAGGATATTATATACCCATTTTCCTACTTTTCCTGTTATTCCCATATATTTCAATTTATGTGCTATGATTTCATGGTCACACTTTCTCGAACGCCTCGACAAAGTTCGTATACAGAGTGTCCCATAAGTCCGGCATCATAGGAGAAATTCATATTTTTCTATTTCTACAAACCATAATTCATATTTTTCTTATGCTCGGATGCCAATTTCCCGTCCACCATTCTGTTCAGTGACGAGGCTGTTTTTTTATGGAAGTGGTGAGGTAAATCGACAGAACACCCGCTACTGGTCTCAAACAACCTCACTGGTATACCTCTTCAAAGGAACAAGGTGCATCTCGGGTGATGGTATGGTGTGGCATTTGGAAGGATCGCATCATAGGCCCCTCTTTTTCGATGAACATGTCACTGGAGGCACCTACCTACGTATGCTCAAGGAAGAAGCATTTCCCAGTGTCTTGAACGAAAGGAAATTTCCCAACATGGTTCCAGCAAGACGGCGCTCCTGCGCATTACAGCACCCAAGTAAGGGAATACCTGTACCAACAATTCCCTGTCATTGGATAGGACGTCGATGGCCTGTGGAATGGCCAGCTAGAAGCCCGGATCTCACGCCACTAGATTTTTATCTCTGGGGCCACTTGAAAGCGCTGGTATACGCAGAGAAAATTAGGAGTGTTGAACATTTGCGGCAGCGCATTATTGGGGCATGTAACACCATTACTCCTGACATCATTCACCGTGTGCTTGCTGACTGGGTATCACGTCTGAATTTGTGTACTGAAAACAATGGTGGACATATTGAGCACGTTCTGTAAATAAAAGCTTTTGTTTTGCCTTTTTTTTTTTTTTCCCTATGATGCCGGACTTATAGGACACCCTGTATATCATATCATAGTTTTAATTGTTTTCGAGTGCATCAACAACATTGTTATAGTGTTCCATTAGTTGTGATTGGCACGATCTTCCCGACCGCAAATCCATGTTGGTTATCATTTAATTTTTTTGGGGTCTCAAAAAAGTTAGATTTTTCTGTAACTATTCTTTCACATATTTTGGCGAGATGAGATGCCAACGACAATGGCCTACAGTTTTCAGCCTCAGATCGATCCCCTTCTTTATATATTGGAACTATGTTCGCTCTCCAAGATACTCGGTATTTCTCTCGTCAAGTGATCGTTCTCATGTCAAATAAAGGGGCTCAGTGATTTCATTCTTGGTTTTTAATCAGTGTGGCATTCCATTGTCAAAGATCTGACAATCGCGTCATTTTTCGTCTTCCTTTCTGTAAAATTATAGAAGTATTTTGAATTTGCCTTTATCGTTTCTATAGCGCCGTCGTCTTATTTCTGTGTCTGGTTCTCAATTAGACCCTGTATGATGCAATTTATACTCTCCAGCTTGTTGTTTATTATTTCTGATATTGTCTTTGCAGTTTCATAATTTCCAGCTACTCTTTTTCTTTTGCGGAACATTGTCCTCTTTTGTTCCTCAAACCTACTTTCCTTTCTTCTTCGTTGTTTTTTGAGATATGATTTTGCACAATTTCTAGAGTTTTCTCTTCGAGCGTTATTAGCATCTCTTCCGTTTTCTTGTCCTTAAACGTGGTTCTCCAGTCTATTGTTTCCATGTTGGATGTACCGTATTTGACAGCTTATAAGACGCACGGGCATATAAGGTGCACCCACATTTCAGCAGGGAATATTCAGGAAAAAACCTTTTGAGTGTATTTGAGCATTTAATGCTTACTCCTACTAATATGGAACATGAGCATGAGATCAGCATAGCAGAAGAAGTCATTTACAATGGAAATATCTTACATCATCAGTAGTTATAAATCCAGCTTTAATACTTACAATAATTCCTTTTTTAGTTAATTAAAGGAAATAATAGTGTAATAATAATAATAATAATAATAATAATAATAATGTGTTTAAGTAAACAATAACATTTTTAATTCTGAAATTGGGCTAGGCAGAATTTAGTTTACCGGAGACAGCTACTTGGGGAATTCATTAATTAACCTACGGGAGACCGCAACTTCACATACAGGACGCGGGTTGATTTTTTTTAGCTATTTTTCGGAAAAAAAAAAGTGCGTCCTATATGCCGTCAAATACGGTAATACCTTCCCAATTTATTTATAGTCTTGTAGTGAAAATTAAAAATTTCGAATTTGTCTCTCTTTATAGCGCGAGTTCTTTCCTCCCCTGTTGCTTTTATATTGGTTATTACTCGCATTTCAATAATGTTGTGATCTGATATTATAGTTGGGGATATTTCTATTTATTAGGTCGCTGTTGTTTGTGAATACCAATGCGAGGCAGTTGTTTTTCTTGTATTTTTGTTATTTCTTGCGTTAACATAAATTCATCAGTTAGAGCTAGCAGCATTTTTAACCACTCCTGGTCTTCCAGTGTGCTTCCTTTGTCTTGGTTTATACATATATTTCTTCCTATCACTTTATAGTTCATAAATGGGAAGTTAAAATCACAGCAAGAATAATACTTGAGGGTTTGGAAGTTTAGAGCTTTTATCAGGTTCCTGACCTTTGTAATGGTATATGATTAATTTGTAATTGGAGTGCTCGGAGGTTTGTATACTGCAATTAGTACATGTTTAATTTTTCAATATATATATATATATACAGGGTGTCTCAAAAGTCACTATCTATTTCGGTGACATTAGATGTTTTTTAAAAAAATGCTATGCTGGCATAAAGATATGTACTTCTGGTGCAAATTTGTGTATTTAAAAAAAGTTAATTGGTTTATTATCTTGACATGCTTGAACAATTCCTCGAACCTCAACTTCTTACAGATGGCATTCTTGACACACTAGTTTTTCAGCAGGATGGAGCACCGTGCCATTATGCAATAATTGTACGTGATTATCTTGACAGACGCTTCCCCAGTCGCTGGATTGGTCGTGGAGGAACACAACCATGGGCAGCACGTTCACCCGATTTAACACCATTAGATTTTTTCGCCTGGGGTTTCATTAAGTCTAAGGTGTACACTGGTAGAAGAATTAGTGATGTAGCCGAACTTCGAAATCGTATTACCGATGCAGTTCAGAAAATAACACCTCAAATGCTGGAAAGTGTGTTCCGGGAAACAACTTATCGCTTTGAGCTCTGTAGAGACACTGATGGTCGCCATGTGGAGACAGATAAATAAATAGCACTAATTCTTTGTGGCACTTACTTTGAAATAAATATATTTTTCATGTCTTAAACCAGTTTTTCGTAATTCCCATTATTTTTCAAAATAGATAGTGACTTTTGAGACACCCTGTATATATAGAGCATCATTTTTAAGAGCAGCATAAAGTTCTTTAGTTAAACATTATAATCGCCATACCGAGGTAATTCATCGGTGGAGAGATTTTACTTCTCTTCTAAAATGTGATATCCTCAACCTCCTTAGTAGACTTGGGTTACAACCCATTTAATTATGCATGTATCATACTATAGAGCTCACCATAAAACAACTATATGGAGATGTAAACAAGAAGAAAATTCGGTTTGAGCCATGAATGCTTACATGGGTCTAATCTATATGATAATGAACGAGTCTTAAAATTCGTTAAGGGCGAAATAGGTGCTGGCAAAGCTAAATAGCTCTCCTTCCGTCAACAATCGATGGTGTATCTGCATACATGGGGAAGTAAGAGTGCGGATCGAACTATGGAAAATTTATTTTTCAAAGTTCCCCTTACGGAGAAAAACTTCACTTTTATAACTCGGGTCAGACTTACAATTTCAGTTTCTAGTCGCCGAAAGAAGTCCAATAATTTTCACGACCTCATCCGAGAGTCAATAATTATTGCGACTAATCAGAAGGTCTTCCTTATACTCACGTTCTTACGAAGGAATACAAAGGATACCGAACAGCAACAGACGGGCTGGTCCCTACGAGACTGTCTGTTTAAGAGCGAAGGTTAATAGATATAAGAAAATTTAAAGGCAGTGAAGGTTTTAAAGCAAAAGCGAAGAGGTTGAAAGGAAGGAAACAAATTTATCTTTACATTTCTTTCCTGTAAGTCTGACCCGAGTTATAAAAAGTTTTTTCCTTCGACTATTATTTGTTAAACGAACATTAAAGTTTCCTCAAAACTCTTATGCTATTTTTTAACGAATGATAACTGTATACATATAGTTGTATTCCCGTTAAGTTTATGAGTGTCTAATTCATCTCTTTGGCCAAGAAGAAGTGTGGAAGATATTTTGTCCAATTTAATAATTACAAACACACTGAAATAACGTCTCGTTTCTTCGAATTTCTTGAAAAAAAAAAAAAATCTTGATTTGCGGAGTTGATGATTATCTAAGGAGCAGCCCAGTAAAGCCTAAAGTTTAAAGGCCAAATAAAATAAATAGTCGAGCTTCACAATTACTTATGTCATTGTAAATTGTAAGAGCACCGTATTTATTTTATTAAGTAATAATAATAATAATAATAATATTAATAATAATAATAAAGGTTATTGAATTGAATTCAAGTCGAATTTATGGTTACCTGATATTCAACTTAGTTTTAAAAATTTTCATACGCATTCTATTTTACAATAATTAAAGCAAACTTACTGAATACGAGTGACAAATGTTTCGCTGAATTTGGCAAAAATGTGTTAGAATTAGAATTAAAAAAAATTCTTGAATACTGAAATTGGGAATGAAAGATATTGGGAAAAGACCGAATGAAGTATGAATAGCGATAAATTATGAATAAAATATTTCACATCTGAGTGACAGTTTGTCATTGAAATTACGGTGACCTTGACTGAGTTTACACGCGTTTCATTCCAATCTGTTGAATGAGAATCATGATAAGGATGTCAGTATTGCTAAACAACAACATATTGTGTGTGTGTGTGTGTGGTGTGTGTGTGTGTGTGTGTGTGTGTGTGTGTGTGTGTATTTCTCTATGCTCACTGGTAATTCTGAATTTAAGTAAAATGATATAATTTGAATAAGTTTAAAAAATAAATAACTATATGGGATAACCACAGTTTCCATTTTATCTTAGTGAAAACAAAAGTATGTCAAATTTATTATATAAAAATTTCTTTGAAACAAACATGTATAATCAGGAATTTGAGAGAATAGAGAAGCCAAAGTACGTTTTATAACGGTATATTCAGCATGACAGGATATAGTTTATCTCCCGGATGTTCGGCTTCCCAAATATCTGCCAGTCACGCTGCAACAACCTTCTCCCACGTGAATAGACGTTTGTAGTTTCTGCTAGTTTCTCTCTAAGCTAGTTTCTGCAGAAATGTCAAATGGTGTGCTTAGGCTACTGTTAATCTTGAATAGTTTTCAACCTCTCTAATTATAGTTTTAAGCAAAGGTGACAAGGCGATAATCGAACCATGTTTTATAGAGAAAAGATGGACTACGACAAGAATTGTGAAGGAATTTCCTGGAAATTTTTTAAATAAGAGATCGGTGGATAGGTCAATAAAGAAATTTAAAGAAACTGAGTCAACAGAAAAGAAATCTGGAAGTGGTAAGCCTAAAAGTGTTTCCACACAAGAAAATATTGACTATGTCCAAACCGTTAGTTTGTATCAAGAAGATCGACTGGGTTCACACTTGTCTCGACGAAAAATTGGGAGAAATTTGAAGACTAGTCGCAGTTCAGTTCAAAGAATGCAGAGAGCTCTAAAACTTAAGGCATATAAAAGAATCCGTGTCTCAAGACGTGACAGTAATATTAGACAAAAAAAGGAAAACTCGCTATAGAAAGTTCTTAGACATTTTCAGTGCGTGATATTAAAAAAATTGTTTTCACAGATGAAAAGGATTTCACTATTGAAATTGCGCGAAACCACCAAAAAGATGATGTTCACGGTGTGCGTAAAAGAGATATTCCTATTCCTCCGTCGAGGCTTTACCGCCAGACATATCAGTTTTCAAAAAAAAAAAAAAAAAAATCATGGTTTTAGCTGGTTATCATGGAACGTAAAGACTAATATTAATTTCGTTGGTGAAAATAACAAAAAAGTGAACTCAGGAACTTAATCTTTTGCCAGATTGTCGGCGTCTGATAATGATTTCATACTCCAGCAAGATGGAGCTACCGCTATCTCCAACAGAATGTGGCCAATTTCATTGGGAAAAATGACTGGCCACCTCAATCACCGGACTGCAATTCAATGGACTATTGCATATGGAACTCTCTCACAGAAAAGGTTTAGGAGGAGGAGATTGTAGACACTAGTCGATCAGGGAAGTACTCCGGGGGGGGGGGGGGGACGTTAGACAGAAGATAAGGAGTGCTGGAACTCCCGTTTCTCCTGTCACTGTCCTCTTTAGCTGATTTTTTCTGTGTCTCATTTACCCTGTCAGCAGTCCAGCATGCTCTCAAACACACACTTCTTTTCCTTTTCCTCACTACATAATCTTTTCAAAATTTGGTAAAAAATGGCATCGATTTCAAGAGCCTCAGAGCCCTCTGGGGAGGGGACCATAAATGTCCCCACTTCTAGCTGCCCCGCTGCCGATACCAGGAACCCAGACCCGGGTAGCGGGGCTCGATCTGCTACTGCCCATTCGAGATGTTCTGGGTTTCTGTCTGATTCACTTTTCATTAACTTCTGCAATATTCGTGGCCTTTTCTCAAATTTTCAATCTGTTGAACACCCCCCCTCCTCTAAATCTCATCGTCTTTTCCCCACTAAAATTCGTGTCTGAGACGACTGACAGCAACCCCTTTTCTGTATCCTCTTACTTTCTCTATACTTAATTTCACTCCAAAGGTGGATGTTGCGTACATGTACGCAATGACCTAACTTGTTCTCGTATTCCCGAGCTTGAATCTTCTGAATTCTATACCCTCTGGCTACGGCTTACATGCCAATCTCAAACTAAATATATCTATGGAAGTGAGATAGTTAAAGAATTTTAGATAGTCAGTAGAATTAGGAGAAAGGTAAACAGCAAAGTGGAATACGTTCTTTCCCGCTCTCCCTTTGCTGAAATCTCCATTTTAGGAGATTTCAATGATCACCACCACCTTTGGCTTTCCTCCCATTTCACTAACATCTCTCGTGAACTAACTTACAAACTTTTCTATCCTAACTGACCTAGAGCAGATTGTACAGTAGCCCAACATTCTGGATATATTTCTTACCTCTCATCCTTCTTCTTACTCTGTGAAACTTTTTTTTCCGTTTGGCTCCTCCGACCACAATCTTATATGTTTCCTCTCTCCAATCCGGCCTTTGGATCCTCCCAAGAGGAGGCGCCTTTGGCACTTTGGCGCCGCTGATTGGGAAGCCCTTAGGCAGTACTTCTGTGATTTCCCATGGAATGATTACTACTTCCGCGAAAGGGGCCCTTCCGAGTGTGCTGAGCGCATCACGGAGGTGATTCTCTCGAGCATGGAGGCGTACATTCCATATTCTATTCCTAATACTAATGCAAAAAAACCTTGGTTTAACTTTATTTGTTCTAATGCTATCCGCAAGAGAGAGGAGGCTTTCAGAAGGTACCGTCGCCATCCAACTCCTGACTCTCACTCAGTTTATATTTCTGCCGGGAATCGTGCAAAATCTGTTCTTTGAATCGCCAAAAATTTCTTCATCCGACAAAACTGTGGAAACCTATCCAATTCTAATTCTTCTCGTTCTTTCTGGCATCTAGCTAAAAACCTTCAACAATTTCACTTCCTCTTCTTTCTCTCCTCTTTTCCATTCCGATGGCTCAGTTGCCGTCTCTTCTGATAACAGCAATTACAAAAATAACCCCTGTCATGCTCCAAAATGTGTTCCGCAAAGCTGCTGACAGATTCGAACTCAGTAGAGATACTGATGGTGCTCATGTAGAATCATATGCTTAAGTATTCATTAAATGTATGCCTTGTATTATGTTGTTATTGAATTTTGCCCTTTTTTGCTTCTTTTTCACTGAAATAGATAGGTACTTTATAAACACCCTGTATTCTTTTTTCTTTTCGGTAGGGGATGGCTGCGAAATTAACAATAGACGAGGTTTTAATGTATGGAATACCAGGTACCTCAAATCGATCAATCGCTGCAAAATTTAAATTCTGTAGCGATTGATTGATTTGTTACCAATGAAGGATAAAAGTTCAATAATGCAGTAGTATTAAGACCAATATTAAGATGATAAAATATATGGTAGTTAACAAACAGTAATAAGCCTACTTTCGGTATTATTTTAACGTAAAATACGCGAGTCCGATTTGACGGTATTGAACGAACACTTCAGATAGACTAATAAGCAGTTCGGCTGAGAGTTTGCCTTTGTTTATAGGCTATGTAACGAGAAGACAAGCAGGACGTAGTAAACACTGTACACTAAGCGAGTTGGAACCACATATGGGCCGATTAGAATCATAATCTTGTGATAATAATATTGTATTATTGTGTATAATATTGAAGAAATGTTTGCCTTATTTATTTTCACATTAAATTTTTGTAAAAAGGTAAATTTTCAATCTATTATTTTTTCTAATTCTGTAGAATCAAGGTAATCAAATGCAACCTATATTATTTTAGCTGTAATCATGAATGTAATCATAAAAGGAAAATAAACGTAATCATCATCGTAATCAAATGTATCGAAACCAATGCAATCACAATCGTAATGAAGTTTAATTACTGAAATCATCAAAATGATAATCCAAAATATTAATATTTGTATTATGTAATCATAATCAAGAAATATAACCATTGGAAATCTTAATCGTAGTCGTAATCAACAACCGTAATCGGCCCCATTTCTGGTTGAGATTATGCAAAAGGTTTACAGACCTGGGGATGATGATAAGTATAGGCTGAGAGACGCGAGAGCCTGAGCAGGATAAA